>CM046863.1:34247546-34359436 GCA_025617745.1 Heliocidaris erythrogramma | reverse complement strand
TTTTCCTTCTTTTTTCTTCTTCTGCTTATTTCCTTCTTCTTTTTCGTCTTTCTTCTTATTTTCTTCCTCTTCTTGTTCATAATTATTTTTTGTTGATATTATTACCATCAACATTGTTTATTATGTCATTGCTAATTTTTATCATTGATTACATTCTTAGTAGTAAATAATAGCATAGTCCTTAACACGATGTTATTATAACTGTTACCGAGCAGCACTTTCACTCGCGAAGCCCGAAATATTTTAATTAACATCGGTCTTGGTTTTTTCCTCATCTTTCTCCTAAATTTCCATATAGGTTTCTGGATCCCTGAACTCGATACAGACGGGTAATCAAATGTAAGTAGACTGGTAGGCCTCATTAAAATGTTCAACAAACAAAAGGAAATAAATACATTCTGCTTCATAGAAATACAGCAAAATAAATGATATTTCTTCCTTATTTATTGCATTGTGCAAATGGCCCTATTTCGTACTATAATAAAATAATATTCTAAACAAAGAAGCTTGACTGGGGAGGAATTTTTAATTTGTAAACAAATCTTTCGGCATATTACTCCCAGTGTTAAAGATCGAATGGGCAGTGGTATGGCGGGTTCGGGTCCCGCTGGTCCAATTTTTTCTGACTTGTGTTTTTTCATTACAGATCGAGCATACGATCTTTAACACTGGGAGTAATATGCCGAAAGATTTGTTTACAAATTAAAAAAATTCTAAACACTTTTATTTTTGTAGAAAATTTAAATGGCCAAGATGTTCATAAAAATATATATATATATTTTTAAACGAAACTATTTATTGGAACAGAAGTCGAGCAAAATCACATCTGATTTCATGTCATTTCTTGTCAGCTTGTTTACACTTTGTTTCTCCAAACCACGGATATACTGCGATTTAGTTCTTTTAAATATCCTTCTTCTCGTCATTAAGATTCATGAGAAGAACCCGAAACTCGTAAAGCGTATGTTTTGTGTCCGTGATAGCTAGTGAGAGGAAGAAATTGTATGTAACTACCTAAATTGAATATGATGCAAAATTGACGCATTCATTTTCCTTGTCTTCTATTACAGATCCCTATGTTAACAATTGAGGACTGTCATCTATCTGCTGAGATGACCATCAGGTTGTGGTCCTGCCTCAGATCCGTCGCTTCTCTAAAACATCTCTCCATCTCGGACTCCTCTCTCAGTTACCCTCCATCTCCTCCTGAGCTTCCATTCGTCACAAAGCTGATAGCCGAGAGAGTGACGTCACACAGCTACGAAGGTCTGTTCTCTTCTTTACCTGGCGTGCGAGAGATTGATATCACTATCGATGATGTAGGGAAAGAAGACATATCTCAGATCCAGACTGTTCTTCGTCGACGTCTGACGGGACAGGAGCTCACACACATCACGCTTAAAGCACCCGATACACACCGGTCAGAGAAGAAGAGTTTAGAGACGATGAGAGGACTGGGTCTTCTGATCGGGGACAAGGTGATGTTGTCAGGGGTAGTATTCGGACCGGGGGAGAAAGTAATTGATCGTGTTGAGACTTTGACACGTTTAATATCATCTACTCTGTATATAGAACAGTAAGTATTAAATTACTACCCGTACCTATTTTGTTTTAAGAAGATTCTTTTATTACTTCCATTTTCAAAATAACATCTAACAATGAGTTAAACATTTTATAAGCACGATCACTCATGCACATGGTATTATGGAATGAAAATTTATATTTAAAAAATCTTTTTAAAAGAGTGAACAAAGACAAGAGAATAAAGAAGAAAAGGATAGTCGATTCAGTGTTTCTCGCATCTATCGCGGATTTCCTTTTTATCAGCATGCCTTTGTGTGTGTTCATGTTCAATGTGTTTAATCCATACATTTGACATGAAATGGACATCATTACTAAATTACTAGGTCCAGGGGGTCAGGTTAATACGTTAACTTTTAATTACCAAAATATCCACATTGGCCCGTATTCTATAAACTACTTAAGTATGATATTTATGAATTCTTTAATTCTCATCTTTTTTTAACAAAAATCGTTATCAAAATGCGTATTCAATAGAAAGATATTTGCTCAGAACTTTTTTCTTAAATTAAGACTTTTTTCTTATCCGATTTTTTTGATTAAGGTATAAAATCTTAGATTTTTTCCATGTCAAAATTCTTAAATGGACATCCGTATTCTAATGTACCAGGGGCGTATCCAGGATTTCCCAATAGGGGGGGGGGGGGGGGCCAGGAATTATTGATCGCCGTCATGGGGGAGGGGTCTTTCTTTGGAAATTTTTTGCTTCTGAAGAAGGGCCGAGATGCAAAATAGTGCTATATGTGACCAATGCGGCCAATGGGGGGGGGGGGGGGGGGGCGCCTGTTGGGCCCCCCCCCCCGGATACGCCACTGTGTACAATGATAAGTAAGAATTCTACCCTATATTTCAGCATGCTATACTAGGGAGGATGCTTAAAATGGTCCCTGAGACCTGGATAGACCTGTAACAGATCTAACAGTAGATCTAACGCCAACTTATACTAAGGTCTCAGTCACTAGACGACTGAGCTAGCAGGCCGCCGGTTAGCGCTAAGTTAGCCCTGGCCGGGCGACTGGACTAGCTAGCTACGTGGAGCCTAGCCCTTGCCGAGGTCTGCCTAAAGTCTAAAATAGCAGTATAGCCTTGGACTAGGCTCTTCTAAATTGTTAGAAAGAGAAGTACAGTGGCCTAGATCAGGTGTTAACTGATCCATATAGTGCTAGCCTAGGCTAACTACATCTAGTGTACAGTCGGTCAAGAGCAAAATTATAACCATCAGGCTAATCACTTTTGTTCGGTTCTAATTCTCCCGATCCCATACGTATTGTTTATAATTTTCCTTCGGTGCGATTTTCATTTTAACACGCAAAATACAAACGCAAATAATTTGCAGCCCAAATTTAATTTGGGCTGCATTTGTGTCGCTCGACTCGGCTATCTGACTTGACATAATGACGTCACTGAATCTAAGAAATCTGTTTAATCTGTCGGTGCTTAAAGTTTTTAGAATACCCCTACGGCATATTTTTATACCCCCGTCAAACGAAGTTTGAAGGGGTATACTGGAATCAGTCGATGGGCGGGCGGGCGGTCGGTCAGTCGGGCGGCGGTCGGTCGGTCGGTTACAAATCTTGCGGATCTAACTACTTCCTCAGTTTTTGACCAAAAGTCAAGAAAGGCTGTTGTCACGGGGCGGGGGTATTAATCATCATCTTCAGTGATATTTCTAGTTTTAACTAGACACATTCTTAGAATTTTTTCTTAAACTTCAGAAAAATGTCTAAGAAGTTTATTCAATACGGCCCCTGAAATCAATAAACTTTGACACAAAAGTAAAGACTCAATGATTATCAAAAATGATTAATATTAGGTATGATTATGTCATGACAAAGGACCAGTAAGGTACAAAACTATGCTACCATTTTTACAGGTATAAAAACACTTGCAAAAAAAAAATAAGAGATAATTCTGTTCAAGTTTTTAAAAGAAGAAATTAGCTTAAAACATTTCCATTTATATTTACAACGCAATGGGCATGATATGCAGTCGTGAAATAGGATATCATTCAGATATTTTTCATACATTTTGTGTCAGAAAACTTGGTCATGTTTATGCTCATTAATTGGATGCTTGTCCATTACATTGTTCACCTGTCAATCACCCTCCATACCATCTCCATCCAAACCACCTGTTCATTGTACATTTCATCCCATTGTCATGTTCCATCCATACACTCAATGTTCAGTCAATGTTCTATTGACCAATAAGTCGCAATGGGAGTTCTAGAGTAAACAGCTGGAAAGGTTTTTGGGGTGGAAATATATATTTTAAGTTTTTGGTATTTTCTGAAACTATAGATAATAATCTACCATCTGACAAAATTTCGGAGTAAAATACCATATTGAAATATGTTTTTACTCTCATTCAAAATGACCATTTTTTTCATGGACATTCAAACTCTGTGAGTCAGCTTACCGGTATTGGGATCGTACTTCACATCGCTTTTCTGGTATAACTCAAAAGTCTGCATCGCCTGATATTCAAAATCTACAGAAGGAAAGAAATATATCTCTTCTAAAGGTATGGAAAGTTTCAACCCAATCCAACGGGTACTTCACAGTGTAGGCTTTGGAGTTTTGACTCAACCTTTTGTGCGACATACAATAGGACACAGATTAGGCGTTCTTAAATGGTCACGCTTCTTTAGAGCTCGTTTTCTCTATTGTTTTGGTCATTACCCTGTCTGACACTCTGACATTCTCATTGTAATTTATAAGGGTTTGCCTCGTCTATAGAAGACAAGTTGTATATCATTTTAAAGCTTAGAATCTAAGCTTTCAAACTGTGCTGAAATTTAAAAAAACAAAATTTCCGACTTATTGGTCGTTTTGTGGTGGAGGGTCACATTTATAAACTCACTGTACATTGTATTCAAGCTACATGTATGCACACTACGTGTCATGGTCATTGACAAACACATTGCATATCACTCTCTCACATACACACTAACCTGGATCTCTCCCATGACTTTGATTTTAATTCGTATTCTTTACTAAAGTTTTGTTAAATTGTTGTTTTTCTTCTTCTTCTTATCATTATTGCCAGTAACCTGATTCTTATTTAATTGTTACCATCCGTACTATACTCTAGAAGCCAAAATATTTTATTACCGACTGTCTTGTTTTTCCTCATCTTTCTCCTAAATGCTATAGGTTTTCTGGATTGCTGAGCTCGGACAGACGCGTATCAAATGTAAGTAGGCCTGATAGGCCTCATTGTTTAGAAATGTTCAACAAAAGCAATTTATACATTCCGCCTGGCTTATGGAAGTTACAACAAAATAAATGCTATTTCTTCCTTATTTATTGCATTGTGCAAATGGCCTAATTCATACTACAATTAAATGGCAATTTGCAACAGATGTCACTAAAAAAAAAAAAATTATAATAATTCATACAAAATAAATTTTAAAAAATAATACGATCTAGTAGTTGTAAAGCGTATGTTTTGGCCATGATATTGAAAGCAAGAGATTGTATGTAACTCCCTAGATTGAATATGATGTAAAATTGACACATTTATTTTCTTGTAATTCATTACAGATCCCTACGTTAACGATTAAGGACTGCCATCTATCTGCTGAGATGACCATCAGGTTGTGGTCCTGCCTTAGATCCATCACCTCACTGTCCAAGCTTACTATCTCAGACTCCTCTCTCAGTTTCCCTCCATCTCCTCCTGAGCTTCCATCCATCACAAAGCTGATAGCTGAGAGAGTGACGTCACAAAGCTATGAAGGTCTGCTCTCATCGATACCTGGCTTGAAAGTGATCGATATCACTATCGATTATGCAGAGAGAGACATACCTCAGATCACAGCTGGTCTTCGTCTGACCGGGGGACAGCAGCTCACATACATCAGGCTTAGAGCACCGGACTCACTCCCATCAAAGGAGAAGAATGTTTCGAGAGAGACGATGAGAGGACTGTGTCTTCTGATCAGAGAACAAACCAAGAACCTACAGGTGCTGTATGTGTGGAGGGTGGAGTGCACATACGAGGAAGACTTGGTTTACCTCGTCGAGTGCTGTAGACATGTGAAGACGATGAAAGACGTAGGGTAAGTTATTGTTCAACTCATAATATAAAATAGATTGTATGAGATTATTCTATTTCGTTTTTCTGCAGTGCTAACGTGTAATAGTATGAATGCATAAATGGATGAATAGTTTAGACGTGGGTGTAGCCTAGTTTTTATTTATTAAAAAAAAAAACCCATCTTATTAGTTCTTATTATTTTCTTATTTCAATGTACAGTGTTGTGCCTGATGGGCGGAAACTCACTCAAATAAAGTACACATTTGAAACGGGAAAATAAACGTTGGATATTGCGTTCTTTACTTCATGTTTCTTAGCGGTCGTCATGTGTGTATGATGTATGTATGGTACGCCATACGTGTACAAGTATATCGTGCAAATAAAATAAATGCGCATAAATATAGGAATGTAACATCCCTTCTTTTATAAAAAAAAAACCAATTTCAGGGTTTTCTTTTCTTTCGAATACATGCAACTTAGATTATCTATCAGTTCACTAAGTCTCAATATTTAAATTATTTGTGTCCTTCTTATCCAGCCTGTCCTTTAATTATAGTCTCATTTGCAGTCCACTTTATCCAACTTGAGTCAAAACTTGGCGAGTACATATTTGTCGCCCTATATAATCCAAAAAAAAAAAAATAACACTAATCCTAACATTACACATCAAGGTTATCTGTTTCCTAATTTAACATATTTACAAATTAGCACATCTGTTTCCATCTTATGTAGGAATTCTCTTTTAGAATTAGCGATAACGTGCTGGTGGCATGATGTTGCTTCTCGATCTGGTTGACTTTGTTGTGGTTTGGTCTGTTGTATGTGGTGTCGCTATGTGTTGAGATGACTTCTGTCTGGTGGTTGTATCTTGACGAGTTGTCATCTTTTCGGTAGTTGGTGTGGTTGCTGTTGTGCTCACTGGTGTCAAAGTTGTTGATGGTGTGGTAGCTGTCGTCATTGTTGTGGTGGGTGTTTCCCTTGGTGTGGTAGGTGTAGCACTTGGTGGTGTAGGGCGGATATGGACCCGATTTCGTCTCAGCTGTCGGCCCGCCTCCGGCTCAATGATGTAGGATCTTGGAGTTTCAGCTCTTTTGATGATCTTCGCTGGAACCCATACTTTGGTTACTGGATCCTGAACATGCACATGTTGTTCATCAACGAGCTCAGGTAGGTTCTGTGCATGTTTGTTGTAGTGCCTCTGCCCCATCTCTTGTGCTGCTTCTAACTTAGCCCTTGTCTCCTCTTGGTCAAGAGGGACATGAATCTTTGTTGGCAGAGTGGTTTGGTATTTTCTGCCATTCAGCAGCTCTGCTGGGGATTTCATGTCGGCTTTCAGAGGTGTTGCTCGTAAGTGCAGAAGTGCCAGGTTCGGGTCTTCGTTCATCTCTCTGTGGCTAGCTTCTTGAACTCCTGGGATGTGAACTGGGTCCCATTGTCACATATTACCTGTTCAGGTATCCCTTGTTCAGCGAAAAGTTCTCGTACTATTGTGACTACTGTTGTGGCTCGCAGGTCTTTTAGCTTCTTTACGAAGGGGGACTTGGAGTAGTAGCATACGAGTATGAGATACCACTGTTGATTTTCGGTGAACAGGTCTGCCCCTAGAACCTTCCATGGTCTAGTTGGGATTGCAGTGGTTATCATCTGCTCTTTCTGTTGAGAGTTCTGGTACTTCTGGCATGCTTGGCACATTGAAACCATCCGTTCTATGTCCTTGTAAATTCCTCTCCCGTATACAGCTGATTTGGCCCTCAGTTTGGACTTGTCTATACCCGGGTGCCCCTGACGGATTTTGCTGAGGATTTCCTGCTCCAATGTTCCAGGTATGATGATCCTTGATCCGGCCAGGAGAATTCCGTTCTCTATTGATATATCATCTCGAATAGTCCAGTATTAGTAAATAAAGAAACTTAATGGGAGGAATTTTAATTTGTAAACAAATTTTTAGGCGTTACTCCCAGTGTTAAAGATCGTATGCTCGATCTGTAATGAAAATCACAAGTCAGAAAAAATTGGAACCAGCGGGATTTGAACCTCTCATCTACTGCTTGCCGGGCAGCGACTTAACCACCAGGCTATTCTGGTTCACGGCCAAGTCACGATGAACTGGAAATCAAATACATGTACCTAATGCTACAGTCACACGGCCATGTTACGGACCTGCGGATGCCTGCGTATATTTGGATAATGAAAATGCGTAATTTTTACCCCCAAATAACGCAAATTTGAGCAAAAGTTACCTATATTCTGCGGACGATACGGATTAGTTACGGATGTTACGTATGAATTACGGATGTTACGGGTAAAACCTGTTGATGAGCCCATCCGCTGCCAACCCGCTGACACATGTCACGGACGACTTACGGATGACTTACGGACGATACGTATGAGTTACGTAGTTTATGTATGGATAACGTATATTTTGCGGATGCTTACGTATATTTCATCCGCAGCAGAATTTTGAGATTTTCAAAATTCACGCTGCGGATCTGCGTATGTCTGCGGATCCTGCGGATTAGGTTACGGATGGATACGGACGTTTTACGCAAAAATACGCAAAGATACGGATCAATACGCATGATACGGAACAATACGCAAATTCTACCTAAATTCTGCGCAAAAGACCTTGCGCGGGAAATTTAAAATAATTTTGAGATTTTCAAAACTTTTTCGCGGAAGACCTCGATTCCTGCGCACTCCCACGGATTTTTACGGATGCACTTACGGATGATACGCATGATACGGATTGCTGCGGATTTCTACGGATTTTTACGGATGCACATCCGCAGACATGCGTATCGCGCGTATCTGTCCGTCTGACCATAGCATAAGATCCTCTTCTTCCTGACTCATTAATATTCAACGGTCCGCCGTGGACAATTGTTAGTAAATAAAGAAGCTTAATGGGAGGAATTTTAATTTGTAAACAAATTTTTAGGCGTTACTCTCAGTGTTAAAGATCGTATGCTCGATCTGTAATGAAAATCACAAGTCAGAAAAAATTGGAACCAGCGGGATTCAAACCTGTCATCTACTGCTTGCCGGGCAGCGACTTAACCACCAGGCTATTCTGGTTTACGGCCAAGTCACGATGAACTGGAAATCAAATACCTAAGATCCAGTAGATGACAGGTTCGAATCCCGCTGGTTCCAATTTTTTCTGACTTGTGATTTTCATTACAGATCGAGCATACGATCTTTAACACTAGGAGTAACGCCTAAAAATTTGTTTACAAATAGTCCAGTATTCTCGGATGATTGGTTGCAGTTGATTTCTCCTTTCAGGCCAGCCTTGGCTAACTGCTTGTGCAAGTAGTTGTAGTTCTTCATCTCTGCTTGTTTCTTGTCTGATCTCTTGGAGTTTGTTGTTGGTCACATTCACAATGTGATGTATTTTGACATTCATTCCATCCATTTCTTGCTTGTCATGTGGTGACAGTCTGAATCCAGCTTGACTTTGAGATTGATTGTCGTCGGTTTGGATTTGATATCCTTCTTGATCTGTATTGTCGTATTAGCATCTCGTCGACTGAGTGTTTCATTCATGCTGTGGACCTCGATTGCACCTATATCCAGGAACTCTTGGTCACTAGCTCTCTCTTCTGTCTGTGCGTGTACTCTCCTATGGGTACTCTGATTCTTGTTGAGTTTACTTTCCTGACTTTACACACAACTTTCCAGTGGTTTCTTTTGCCGCATTTCTTGCATTCTGTTCCATATGCAGGGCAATTTTCTTTCTTGGAGAAGTCGTGTTGTGAGTCTCCCGCAATTCCTGCATGTCTTTGGTTTAGAATATTGCTGGTTGTTAGCTCTCTTAGTAGGATGTCTGGGCCTGGTAGCTTTCACAGCATCTACTTGTCTCCATGTTGTTTGCGACATGAGTGACATCTGACGGTCAGTGGCTTTATGAGCTCTTGCTATGTCAACTGCCTTTTCAAGGGTGAGCTTCTCATCTTTCCCAATAAGGGCTTTTTGAACATCTTTATGACATGTACCCCATATGAACTGGTCGAGCACTCTATCATTCTGCTCTCTATCATCCAGAATTTTACACTTGCCTGCTATATTCTTCAGCTTTGTTAGAAAGTCATCTATAGTTTCGTTATGGGATTGCTGCAGGCTTTGGAACGTGTATCGGTGGATACGATGATGTGTTCTTGGCTCAAGATGTTGTTTAAATTTTTCTAGGAGGATTTCAGGTACCGATTTGTCTTCCCATCTCTGGAAAGACCAGCTATAGAACATCTCTAACCCCTTCTCTCCCGTCCAGAGGAGCAAATAACTGGCCCTTTCACTGCCACTAGCATTTATCAGCACACTTTTGAACATCAACTCACATTTCTGCTTGAATCTGGCGAAGGCACTTACAAGATCTGCAGCTTCCCAGTCCATGCACGGCGCAGAGATCGGCATATTCATCGCAGCCATTATGAACGTGTCGGCTCCACTCACTATAGCAATATCTCTCACGCACTCATCCGTATACAGTGTATGTGAAAATTGTTCGATTTTACTTATCTTGTCGAAGAGTGGCAGAAAAGGTCCCATTTCTCGGCTTGCTCTCTGAGATCATCTTTCAATGGCTCTGTGGTTCAAAGAATAAACCCGCTGCCACCATGTTGTGCCTGATGGGCGGAAACTCACTCAAATAAAGTACACATTTGAAACGGGAAAATAAACGTTGGATATTGCGTTCTTTACTTCATGTTTCTTTATAGCGGTCGTCATGTGTGTATGATGTATGTATGGTACGCCATACATGTACAAGTATATCGTGCAAATAAAATAAATGCGCATAAATATAGGAATATAACATACAATATTAGTATAAGTATATCTGAATGTAAATGGAGCAAAATAAACTTAATAGGTTACTATAATTAGATCTTTTATTGTTATTATTATTATCATTATTATTAACAGTATTACCATTATAGGTTTTCCGGTCAATGCAATCATTTGGTCACTCAAATTTATAATTCAAATTAACGCAAATGTCGCTCTTGGAAGAATTCTGCAATTCAAATTACGAATCCAAACATTCAAATTCAACAGTCAACCAAACATACATTCAGTTTACAAATTCGTGCATGCCGGTCTTTTGAGATCAGTGCATGCAAGTTAACACGTTCGGTTTACTGTGTTAACTTGAATGCGCAGATCTACTATAAAAGTGATCGCTTTTATAACTTGAATTCACATTATGTGAATTTGTTTTCCTGTTGTTTAATTTGAATGCTCGGCCCCGATTTTTACTTTGAATAATTCTTTCTTGGTCGACATTTACGTTACGTTGAATGCACGAAATATGAATGTGAGTGACAAAATGAGAAAAGTTGCCGAGCAAATTTTTATAATTATCAATACTAAGTGGTAAAAGTAGTAGTACGGTAGTAGTAGTGGTATTATTATTATCAACATCATCATCATACACATTATCATTATTATGCCTCTGCCCACCGAAGGTGGGTGCCGGAGGCATTATGTTTTCGGGTTGTCTGTCCGTCCGTCCGTCCGTCTCACTTCTCGTTACCGCGATATCTGAAGAATCATTTGAGGTAGGAACCTCAAACTTGGTACTAGTATGTATCCCCATACGAAGATTAGATTTTGGGGTAAGTAGGTCAAACGTCAGAGGTCACAGAGGTCAATTTACATGAAATTATATGAAATTACTGGTTTTTAGCACCGTTACCTTGATATCTCAAGAACTGTTTGAGGTAAGAACTTCAGACTTAGTACTAGTATGTATCCCTATACGAAGATGAACTGATTAGATTTTGGGGTAAGGAGGTCAAAGGTCAGAGGTCACAGAGGTCAATTTACATGAAATTACATGAAATTCTTGGTTTTTAGCAAGATTACCGCGATTTTTGAAGAACTATTTGAGGTAAGAACTTCAAACTTGGTACCAGTATGTATCCCCATAGAAAGATGAACTGATTAGATTTTGGGGTATGTAGGTCAAAGGTCAGAGGTCACACAGGTCAATTTACATGAAATGACATGAAATTACTGGTTTTTAGCCTCGTTAGTGCGATATCTCAAGAACTGTTTGAGGTAAACTTGTCCGTCCGTCCGTCCGTCCGTCCCACTTCTCGTTACCGCGATATCTGAAGAATCATTGGAGGTAGGAACCGCAAACTTGATACGAGTATGTATCCCCATACGAAGATGAACTGATTAGATTTTGGGTTAAGTAGGTCAAAGGTCACAGGTTGCAGGTCTCAGCGGCCAATTTACATGATATTAATACAGTTTTTGGCTACATTTCCACGGTATCTGAAGAACAACAGTACTGATTATACTGCTTTATATAGTCAGAGGTCAATTAGTAATATAGGATTTTAGTGTTTTAAATCACAATTTCGCAATAACCATTTGATGAATGCTTAATTATACTTGTAGGTGATCAGGAATTATCTGAATACAAGCGGAGGCATATTGAAGATGCAGTCGTATCTTTTGCTTGTCATTATTATTATTATGTTGCCACGATTTCTTTTGTAAGCGCAATGTTATTCTAGTCTACATGTGAACGATCTATTAACTAAAACATAATCCCCGAGTACAGTACATTATTCGAGCTCTTTTAATATGGCTTCAAAGAAAATATAGGTCACTTTTAAAGGTCATTCGCTTGACGCTCTGAGATTAGAAAACGATAAAGGAAAGAGAAGTGCATGATATAGATCTAGACACTGTAGATCAGTACTGTTGATTAGCGATGTTGATTTCATGCCCTGTGAGAGAGAAATTTGCAGAAGCAACACCAAATGCGAAAATCTGTTTGAACATTTCCAGTATCCACGTAATACATTCACAACTGATTATAACCTAAAAATCGTGATTCAATGAAGATACATGTAGGCCTATTAAGAAAGAAGAAACATCATTAGATTTATTATCATCATTTTAGTTTTCTTTTATTATTATTATTACTATTATTATTATTATTATTATTATTATTACATGTGTTTTCCAGGTCAATTTAATCATTTAGTCACTCAAATTGATAATTAAAATGAGCGCAAATGTCGCTCTTGGACGAATTATGTAATTCAAATTAAGAATGCAAACATTCAAATTCAACGAGTCAACCAAACATGCATTCAGTTTACAAATTCGTGCATGCCGGTCTTTTGAGATCAGTGCATGCAAGTTAACATGTTAGGTTTACTTTAACTTGAATGCGCAGATCTACTATAAAAGTGATCGCATTTACAAGTTGAATTCACATTATGTGAAGTTGTTTTCCTGTCGTTTAATTTGAATGCTCGGCCCGGATTCTTATTTTCAATAATTCTTTCTTGGTTGACATTTACGTTACGATGAATGCACGAAATATGAATGTGAGTGACCAAATGAAAAAAGTGGCAGGGAAGACCTTTATCAACGTAGTACTAGTATTATTATTATCAGCGTCATCATCATACACATTATTACCATTATTAATAGTAGTAGTAGTATTATTACGTTGCAACAATTTTTTTTTTTGTAAGCGCAATGTTATTCTAGTCTACATGTGAACCATTATAATCCCCGAGTACAGTACAAATTATTCAAGCTCTTTTAGTATGGCTTCAAAGAAAATATAGGTCACTTTTAAAGGTCATTCGCTTGACGCTCTGAGATTAAAAAACGATAAAGGAAAGAGAAGTGCATGATATAGATCTAGACACTGTAGATCAGTACTGTTGATCAGCGATGTTGATTTCATGCCCTATGAGAGTGAAATTTGGGGAAGCAAAAAGAAAATATCCAATATCCATGTGTTACATTCAGAACTGATAACCTAAAATCTTGATTCAATGAAGATACATGTAGGCCTGCTAAGAAAGAAGATTGTTCTTGAACTTAAATGATGCAAAAAAAAAAAAAAAAAAAAAAAAACTGTTTCCAAGAAGTGAAAAGGAAGCACACTAACGTAGGGGTATAACGTTGACATCGTTGTATTTTAACAACCATGCCCTTTCCGTTGCATATCAATATTGTAAAGGCATTTTGATCAAACGTTTTTTCATCAAGCATAGACACTGCATTGAAGGTATCTGGGTCTGTTCACAAAGTTGGGCACCAAAACGTGACATTTTATTGTAAAAACATTGTAGTTTTAACACTATGACTTACACCATTAAGTTGTTTTATATGAATGTACTTGGTGCCTCCAGGAAGCTTTTGAAGAACACAAGACAAATTGTTTTGAGAGGCATTTTCAAAATATTTGCAAAAACATACTGGTGTACCATATGTTACATCCACAACCACCTTTTTTTTTAGATTACCGGCATATCTACATGCATGATACCTTACATAGCTAAATCCTAATGGGTACAATGTGTTATGGTGCTGACTTAATGAAGCAAAACTTTTAACAAAAGAATAACCATCTTCCCGGAGTTGTGGGTGTAACAGTTTCCAATCAAATGTCACAAGTTGTGGATGAATGGGACACCAAAGAATATTTGCAACTTTCATCAATAACTCTTGAAGTCAGTATACTCTCATTGCAGTTGTTGTTGCATTGAATTAAATAGAGAGCCTATAACGTAACCAGGCAAATACTTATCATCAAGAGCATTATGGATGTGCCGTTATGTCTCAAAATTAGACTTTGCGGATGTAACACAGACACGATGTCCAGTTACATCCACATGCTGGTTTTTCATAATTATTTCCAAAATACATTGTGGAACAATATGTTTATGATTCTCAGATGCTTTTTATTTTCACCAGAGATAGAATGACCAAGTAAGAAAATTCTAACTAGACTTTTTCATCGAATTACAGGGGATTAAAGAAAAAATGCCTCAAAAGGTGCCCAACTTTGTGAACAGACCCATCTACATGTAGATGTAGATATTTTATTCTAAATTTTACGCCGTATAGTAGACTAACTAGAACCAGGTGGTCAGACACATCAAACTGACGGTGAATATATAAAATAAAAACCAGCAAGTTTTGTGCTAGTTATTAGCAGGGACGAGGAAGAAAATACAATGACATGAGGCTGCACGTTTTGGAGTAGAGTTGAAGAATACAGCTCAATTGCTCCACGCCTCCGCCCTAGCTCCCCTCTTTTATAAAGAAAATACTCTGCAGCCCCTTCTGTGTAGAATTAATGACTACCCCAGATTTTGAGGTAGGGGATTTGGAATTCATAAACTTTTGCTGATTTATGTAAGAAAGAAGAGGATAATTGCATTTATACATACATGTACATGTAGATATGGAAAGAAAACTATTCGAATTACTGAGAGCATGATGATGATGATGATAATTCTGACAATGTTTAAACCACGCACAATGCATATTTACGTATGTTAAAGGTGCTTATTCTCTTAGAATTTTTATTTATTTTAATATTTTATTGTATGAAATATCATATATTTAAATTTGGCGCTTCAATAATGCAAAACATGGTTTGACTCCGTATGGAACATGTAAAATCATCATTATTTAACTTATTTTGAAACAAGGAAGAGATTCTTTATTATCACATCTATCTACAATAAAATACATAAGGAAAAGTGAGTGTGTGACATCATCGGCTCACTCATTTGCATACCGCCCATGTTATGCATATCATGGGGGGGGGGGGGTGAGTTTACAGCATTTTGACCAAAATTTGGCAGTATGGTTGTACATTTAAAAAGTTATAAAACTGACCAAAAATTCTATCGGAAGACGGTGTAACACTCCCCGGAAAAAAAACAAACAACAACACCACCAAAGTGCCCTTTGACCAAGCCTTGCTACCCAAAACTATCTGGATGTGGAGAAAAGACTTCTTATAGTACGCCGAATGTTCTTTATTCAAATCAAGTCAAACTTACATGTCTGTAGTTCAATTGTGAGTATTGTCACTTTCCTAATGTGCAATTTGGTGCAAAACGATAATTGCAGTAGTAAGTGAAAATTGTATTCTCAAAAGTAGTTACGAAACATTTTCAACATTGTGTTAACTCAGCCATTGTCCATCTTCACCGTCTTGACAAGGCATAATAGAAGATCTTGCAAGGTAGATTTCAGCATGGCAGTCACTAAATATATAGCGAGCTGCTTTATTATGTCTTCTCAAACAGTTGCAGTTGGACGATGGTTAAGTTTACAAAATCCTCTCAAGATTTGTTGGCTACTTTTCAGAAAGCAATACAATTTTCACAATTTGATAACTTATTGATGAAATGGTCATTTCACATAAAATGTAACCCCCCCCCCCCCAAAAAAAAAATTACAATACTCGAAATTGCACTTTGTAAATTTGACCAGAATTGAATTCAATGTTTTGAGTTATCATTAGAGACCTCAGCCTGACCGAATTTTGAAATATACCCTTTATTCATCCACGGGGAGCTATATATTTTCTGACCAAATTGAAACCAACTTCATGAGATTCCGTTTCCTGTGGAATGAGTAACAGCGTCCCGAATGTTGAGCCCCGGTGGTTTTTCTGACGAGGGCCCCGTCTCTGAGGAACGCTACTTTGCGGGGGGTGAAAATTTGATGACGACATATCGTGTAGACGCACTCGGAGCTGTATACATAACATGTCGTCACACGTCTAGCGACCCCCTGCAGTTTCCTCTGTTGTTACGCCATAGGGAGGGGGCGGACAAAAAAAAATTATCTTTTTTATTTTTTATGGATAAACGGAGACGAAAATTTATGAATACCCAGGGTAATTATATTCTTTGTTTACTAAGCTTTATGTCAATATATGGTTGTTTTGGGTCAGGCTGAGGTCTTTAAGGTTGGAACATTTAAAAAAAAAACTTTTCTCTGCATCCAGAGCAATTTAGGGGCAACAAAGCTTGGTCAAAGGGCATGTTTTTTTTGTTTTTTTTTCTTGCAGGGGAGCGTTACACCCCCTTCCTGATGGAATTTTTTTGCCATTTTTAAATATTTTTTTTTACTGTACAGCCACATAACTCTCCGATCTGGCAGTTGTAGTCCGTGGGCCTTAGGGGAAAATAATTGGACTAAATTTTAGGGGCCGTCTGACAACCCATCCCGACGGAATTTGTTTATTGTTTGCTTGTTTTTTATTTTTTATTATAATCCCCCCCCCCCCACGTACCGAAGATGTACTTCTGTTGATAAACTTAATGTTAGAAATTCCCTGTGTGTTTTCTCATAATCTCTCTGTCTCTCTGCTTCTTTTCAAAACACGAGGTCCGGGGTTCGAATCCCACCGCAGCACTAGCGTCCTTTGGCAAGACGTTAATCTACATTTGCCACTCTCCACCCAGGTGTTAAATGGGTACCCGATGCGAAAGTTAGTGTCGTTAGTTTAGCAATTTGAGCGTCACTGTACTGCCCATTGCTGGAATACTCCCCAGGGAGCGGAGAATGTGCATGCATTGTGTGCGGGCATGCCATTAAAGATCACCGGGGTAATAATATCTCCTTTGTAAAGCGCATTGATATAACCTTCGGTTATGAAATGCGCTATATAAAAACTATTATTATTATTTTCCTTAACTCTGACACCCAGCGCACCTTACCTCTAGCTCTCTGTTTTCTGCACATAGGCTTGGCGTTTGCGGGGCTAAAGAGGACGGCAGACTGGAATCTCATCTCAAGGGTCTTCACACATCACGCGGAGGTCTCAAAGTGGAGGTTTGGCATGTAAGTCAATTCTTCCTTGTATAGAGTACACTTTCATTGTTTGTTTGTTGCATGGCGATACGTTTGTTTTGTTACGGTTACGGTTTTCAGTCTTTGCTTTTATTTATTTTTATGCCTCCGCCCACCGAAGGTAGGTGCCGGAGGCATTATGTTTTCGGGTTGTCCGTCCGTCCGTCCGTCCGTCCCACTCCTCGTTACCGCGATATCTGAAGAATCATTTGAGGTAGGAACCTCAAACTTGGTACTAGTATGTATCGCCATACGAAGATGAACTGATAAGATTTTGGGATAAGGAGGTCACAGAGGTCAATTTACATGAAATTACATGAAATTTGTGGTTTTTAGCACCGTTACCGCCATTTCTGAAGAACTATTTGAGGTAAGAACTTCAAACTTGGTACCAGTATGCATCCCCATAGAAAGATGAACTGATAAGATTTTGGGGTAAGTAGATCAAAGGTCACAGAGGTCAATTTACATGAAATTACATATTACTGGTTTTTAGCCTCGTTATCAAATATTTCTAGAACAGTTTGATCCATCAACTGAATTTAGGCGGAGGCATATAGGAGACGCAGTCGCATTCATCTTGTTTTTCTCCTGGTATATTTTTCGGTGGCAATGTTGTTGTTTTTTTACTCTTTTTTTTTTGTTTTACAGATAAATCATCTGTTTCACCACTTTTCAGTCAGTTTCTGCATAGATTTTTTGTTTCCGTTTTCGACTCATTTTGTCTGCTTCCTTTGTTTTCATTTTTAGAATTCAATTGCATACATACCTGATGCACTTCACGAAAACGAAATACATGTATGTGGTTCTGACAAATATTTCTCACCTACTTGCTTTCTTAATCCATTTTCATATTAAATTTCATTTTGTTTCCCCTGACTCGATTTGCGTTATGCGCTTATGTTCGTTATATCGAATGCACTTGCGTTCGTTATCTTTATTTTTTTGTGTTTTTTTTTTGTTTGCTTTAATTTTCAATATGATTATTGTTATTATCCCTATGCATTGGCAAGGTTTATTTTCGGAACTCATTCCTTGATTTGCTGTTGAATGTTTGTGTTCGTTTTGCTATTACATGCACTCACTCTCTTAACTTTCCTTTTCTGTCACCCGCATAGCCAAGATTTTATTTTGGAGGGGCGGCCGGAAGGGGGGGGTTGTTCGAAAATATTATAAGTATCCACTTTTCGATGCATAATTATTATTGTTGTTTTGATACCCCATTTGATTTAGAATGGATTTAATAAGTACTACTGGAACTCATTAAAAAGTTGTTCACACTCACAAATCCTGATTTGAAAAAAAACACAAAAAAACACGATTCTATCTTTTGAACATAGCGCATACGATAAATTTACAAACTCTTACTTTACAATAACAATTTGAATAAGGCATAATGGGAGCATTCATTCCTACCGGTTTAAGCTTGAAACATCTACTAGTAGAATGTATTCAAGAGATACAAGCAATCTTACAGAAACTAAACAAAAATGGTAAGGTATAAGGCCAGTTGCGGCGTAGTTTTCCCAATGTTATTACATTGTAAGCCGTGTTTCTCTCTTGTAAACAAAGAATGTTCGTATGAAGAACATTCACATTTTCTTATTCGAAATAAAATCATATTTTCAAAGGGACATGGAAAAGGGCGGTTGTTTTTATACAGATATTTGTAATCTCATAAAAGGGTAGTCTTACATCTGTATCTACATCTACATTTATTATTGCTGCTTCTGGTCCACTTTCAACGAGATACCTTTCGCTAGTATTAGGAAAATGAATTTGGCTTCATTTCCTTTCTTCCCTTTTGTATCTCTTTCTTTCACCTCTTTTTGACTCATTTCCCCCCCCCCCCCCCTTTTATTTTGTCTTGTTTTCTTTTCTGTTTCATGTTTTATACTATGTATCACTACTACCGTTTTGTTGTTAATTTTTGCCCAGCAATTTGCACCTGGATCATTCATGGAGGATGGTCTATATGCACACTGTTACTGACTTTGGATACCCCCCCCCCCCCCCCATTCTCTCTCTCTTTCTCTCTTTCTCTCTCTTTTTCTCATTCTGGGTTGTTCTTTAATTCTTTATCGCTTTGAACTTTGCTTCCAATCCTCGTCATTGGTTTCTGCTTTACATATTTGTTTTATCATGGTACTCTAATTTATCCTGTC
Source organism: Heliocidaris erythrogramma (assembly GCA_025617745.1). Classification (NCBI taxonomy): domain Eukaryota; kingdom Metazoa; phylum Echinodermata; class Echinoidea; order Camarodonta; family Echinometridae; genus Heliocidaris; species Heliocidaris erythrogramma. The sequence goes on along the minus strand of CM046863.1, from coordinate 34,340,009 downwards.
TCCTATGATCGTCTCCTCCCTCTTCTATTTATCCCTTATCTCTTGTGACGGTACCCTCGATATGTTAAGAACTCAGTAAATTGTAAATTGATCATTACTAAGAAAAATAGCTTTCATGCACTTATTTAAAGAGAGAAAACAAACAAACACAGTATTTTTTATAGTTCTGCTCTAAATCAGAACAACCAACAATATAGAATGGAAGGAAAGTTGGTTGCTAAGTCCTTGCAGTATTTTATTGTTTCTGTCCTTTCTGTAAGGCAGTGCATGGTGAAGCTTTATGAGACACGGTTCTATGGTAGAGGTCATTTTCTGCTTTCTGGGAAGCGACTCTTAATATCGGCCTATCATATTTCATATAGAACATCTAAACTCCCGATAAACTTGAAAGGTTATAAGCAAGAGCGCTTTCCCGATTCATAAATACTCAACAGAACCCGGTACTGATGCAATCGAGATGAAGTTTGAGTGAGAAGGAGAGAAGGGGAGGGGGCTGAATTATAAACCCTTTTTTTTAAAAATCTAGAATCCCCCTCCCCCTTTTCATTCTTTCTTATACACCACGTATGTCTATATCTACTTCAAATCAATTTCTCTCTTTGTCCCAAGCTTTCTCTCACTCTCTATGAATCTTATTCCTTTTCAAGTCTTTCCTAGCTTTCTCATCCTCTCTCTTTCGTGCTTCATTTCTTTATCCTTCTTTTCAACTCTTCTCATTTTTACAATGTCTTACTCTTCTCATATACTTTTTATCTCACATGAAACACCCCCTTATTATTACTATTTATTTTATTTATTTATTTGGAGGTGTCGTGGTATAGTGGTTCATTCACTTGACTCTCAATCCAAGGGTTGAGGGTTCAAATCTCAGCCCGGCACTAGCGTCTTTTGGCAAGACATTAATCCACATTTGCCACTCTCCACCCAGGTGTAGTAAATGGGTACCTGACAGGATTCCTTGAAATGCACTGTGCGCTGATTACGGCTGCCGGAGCTAAAGCCAGGGTAATATCCAAAACCCTTTGGAAGCGCATAGGGACGTTATATCATAATGTGATATGCGCTATACAAGAACAGTGGTATTATTATTATTATTATTTATTTCATCGTTTTGTGCCCCCAGCCCTCCCCCCTTACAGTTCCTGTTACATGTATACTGTTTTGTGTCTGTAATCTATATATATGCTTACCTTGTTTTTATGTTTGTCTTTTTGCCTCTGACGAAGATTCTGCTAGGATCGAAAGCTGAGGCCCCTTTTGACTCCATTTTACTCCATTGGCTCGCTATTATTGGATAAGCAGTTTTCTGCAGTTTGTTTTCCATATTTATTAATTTACTGCAATAAATCATATATACCTACCTATTATGCTAGTAGTCTTGACTACGCGACCCCTTTGAGAACTTTACACACATGAGTCACAATATTGTGCGCACCCCCCGTAATCCTATTGTTCCCCTCGCCACTCACGCACGTACGTCAACAGGCAACGGCCATCTTCCTCTTTCTTGCTCGCCCCCGACGAGTTAGGATGTCGAGTCACGGCGCTCCTGAAATCAGGTCTTTTTAGTATCTTTTCAGCGCGCTTTTTCGCATCTTTAAAGCACTTTTCGGTACTTATATTCGCTTAGATTATAGTACTTTTGTGTTTTAGTAGTCACTCTTGCCGATTGCAAGGGATTTTTGATTCCTTTCTTGGCAATTATTTTTCACTTTCACGGTCAGCCCCACGTAGATATATCTGTGTGCTTGCGGGTGTTTCCGTTTGTCACCGAGCCTTTGGGTTCGGTGTTTGTTCTTACGGTTTTTTGCTGTGAAAATTTGTTGTGCGTATCTCCAAAATTTTAATTTTATTACCTGCACTCAGTTAAAGTATTTCATATTTTGGTATACTTTATTGTCTGTTTTATTGCAGTGTTATGAATTCGGAAGAAGAAGCAGCTAGGTCGCGGAGACCTGCTTCTTCCGAAGAGTCGTCTAGCAAGACGACTCGGCCCTCCAGAACTCTCCCGAGTACTTCGGTACATGGGGGAGGGAGGAGGGCTGCAGGTAAGTTGCCTAGTGGTGTTTCCCTGCAGAGTTTGCCAGTCTCAGAGCTTGCGGCTTCGGGACGGGTGGCGTTAACTGTTCCTGGGAAGTCAACTCCGAGGCCCCATGGCTTCGGGGCAGGTGACGTCAGGTTCTAGTGGTTTGGATATCTCGAATCCAACCCCCCGGTCGTTAAGACCGGAGGGGGGCGGCCGTTTCCCGCACGGTAGCGTTCACTCGCTTAAATCCGTTAGGGGAGACTCGTCCCACTACTGCAGGGCAGCTCACGGGCTTAGCTCATGTTGGTCTGGGTTCTCAAACCCTAGCCCCCGGCCGATGCCAAGAGGGGGAACGAGTACTTCCCGGGCTGTCTACATTGCCAGCTGATGGGAATGCTCGAGCTAACAATTATGGGCGCTCTTCGGAGCAACAGGTGTTATCACCTGAGTGCGTGACTACTAGTGCTCTCCTATTGCCGCTCCCTAGTGGTTCAATAGCGAGTTCACATGCCTTTAGTAGTCATTGGGCACATACCGAGTCATCTCGGTCCGCCCCCGCACTGGGTGCTTTCAGCACCCGACCCATGACTGTTGCATCTTCTTGCTCAGCCGGTATGGGTAATTTGTGCGAGACTTTGGGTTCATACCCTCAGCGCACTTCTCCCGTTGAGGGAGGTGAGCGTCCCTCCGCGGAGGGTTCGGTTCGTGTTTCCGAAGCGGCTTCGGGGATCCGAACGATTCCGAACAAGCGCTCTAGAAAGCGGGTTTCGGCTCCGACTGTTGTCGAGCCAGCCAAAAAGAAGCCTAAGAAAAGGGCAAAAAGGGGCAAGGCTTTGCCGGCCTCTTTCCGGCCTCTTGCCCGTCTGGCCTGCCTAACCCGTCTAGTTCCTCTCAATCTGAGATGTTCAGCATGATGCGGACATTTGCTCAGAGTCAGGGTTGGTCCCTTGTACCGGGCACTACAACCCCTGCTTCTGTCCCTGTTCTAGGGTCTGACATTGAGACTAATCGGCCTTTTATGGTTGATTCTTCATTGTCTGACACGGGATCGCATGCACCCCCTATTCCCGCGGCCCTCGGGCTCCGCCGGGCGAGGAGACTTATGGTGATCCATGGGAGGGTCCGCCTGCTTCGTCCTTTGTTGGCGGTCCTTTGTCCCAATCTATTCAGGTGGAACCAGAGTTTGAGGCGGCCTCTCAAGCTTCGGTTTCCGAATCGTTTGGGCAGGCAGAGCCTCAATCGCTCGCCCTTTGTGGGGTAGAAGCGATTGCTTTGTTGTCCAAATATCTCCCTGAATTTCAGTCAACCCGCGCGCAGGGTTCGACTTCGCGTTGGTTCAGGCGGCAAGATTCCTCCAAGGGTATTTCTCTTGAGGAGGATTTCAAGCTGGAGTATGACCGCATTGAGGCAGCGCTTCTAGTTAAGCGCCCTATTGTGGTTAAGGGTAAGGCCTTTGCCTTTGTCTCCCAAGATCAAGACAGCTTTTTCAAAGCTAAGTCTCTCCAGAGATTTTAGCGGTGGGTTGTCGCTTGCGGGCGATCAATCCGCTAACCTCTGTCGCTTTTAAGACCGAGGATAAGCGTTGGTGTGGTGTTGAAAGCCAGGTTAGAGCAGGTATGCGTTTGGCTGCTTTTCAAGGTTTTCTCTCCGACCTTAGGTCTAGGGCGGAGGAGTTGAATGTTACTGATGGTGACAAGCTGGTTATTGATGACCTGCTCCATACTCTTTCTTGTTTGCAGTGGTCACAGCTTTCCACAGCAGCTGCCTCGGTCACGTTCCGTCGCAGAGTCTTGGCTCTTACGGCCCTGGGTGTTAAGGAGTCGGACATTGCACACCTTCTCCGAGATGTTCCGTCTCGGGGTCCTTCGCTTTTTGGTGGTCAATTCGCTACGGTTTTTCAGAGAGAGATTGATGCGCGTAAGCAGGTCTCTGACATGACTACGCAGTTTTATACTCACTCTAAGTCGACGCGGGCCCCTGTCCGTCGGAGGCCTGCTGGCCCCGCTTTGGGTCAACACAGCTGTGTTTCTAGGGTCCCGCCTACTGAGTCTCAGCCAGCTCCTTCTCGCCGGAGAGGTGGACGTGGCAGAGGCTCTTCGAGAGGTTCTCGCGGCAAGGCGACGGCTTCGCATAAGGCCAAGCCTTGCATTGGATGGTCTTCCCCGAGCGCTTGTTATTTCCGACATGGTAGGTGGCCGACTTTGTTTCTTTCTCCCCGCTTGGGAGGCCATCTCCGGGGACGCATTTGTGCTCTCTGTCGTGCGAGACGGATTCTTCATAGATCTATCCGCTTCGCTCCCCGGAGGGGCTATAAGAACTCGTTCACCTCCCATGTCTGCCCTGGCTCGATCTCATGCTTCAAAGGAGATCGAGTCTCTGTTGGAAAAGAGGGCTATAGAAAGGGTAAGAGACCGGCCGTCTCTTTCCCTTTCTCCAATCTTTGTTATTCCCAAGCGCTCGGGAAAACTTCGTTTGATACTGAATTTGAAAAGAATAAACAAATTCATTCCTTCAGTTCATTTTCGGATGGAGACTCTCGCCTCCATTCTCCCGTTGATCAAGAGGAAGGACTACGCAATCTCGATAGATCTCAAAGATGCGTATTTTCATATTCCCATTCATCGCGCTTCGCGCGATCTTCTAGGGTTTCCTTCCTCTCAGAAACCTTTCGTTTTCGCGTTCTTCCCTTCGGGCTGCGCCCAGCCCCTCGGGTTTTTACTCAGGTTGTAGCCGTGTTGGCAGCCTCACTGAGGCGACGCGGCCTTCGGCTTTTTTGCTACCTGGACGATTGGCTTCTCCTGGCGGAGTCGCGCGATCGTTTGTTAGACGAGACTCGTTTGCTCGTCAAGTTTACTCAAGACTTGGGTTTCCTAATAAATTGGGAAAAGTCAGAGTTAGTTCCTACTCGCAGCCCAGTTTTTCTGGGGGCTGTGTTAGACATTCGGAATCAATTGGCTCGGCCCAGTCGAGACAGGATTCTCACCATTGTCTCGGCAGCTCGCAAGCTCATGCTGGCCAGAAAGGTCAAGGCCAGACAGTGGCTTCAGTTCTTGGGGTATCTGGCCAGTCTAGTCGATGTTCTGGAGGATTACCGGCTCTTTATGAGACCGTTTCAGAGACATCTCCAAGTTTTACAAGCCGAGCAAGGATTCTCTGTTGGTCTGGATTCCAGTACCAATAGGAATCAAGTCTCTTCTTTCTCGTTGGACGAACGAGGAGTTTCTCGCGCGAGGCAAGTCCTTCCGTACCCCCCTTCCGTCGATCTCGGTTTCGACGGACGCCTCTCGGTTGGGGTGGGGAGGACATTGCAATGGCAGCACGGTCGCGGGGGATTGGTCTCATCTTGGGACTCTTCCCCATATCAATGTCCTGGAGTCGTTCAGTTCTGATCCTCACGGACAACGTCACTGTGGCGGCTTATATCAATCGGCAGGGAGGCACTCGTTCTGCTGCCCTGAATGCCCTAGCAGCTCAGCTGTGGAGGTGGTGTCGTCGCATGGCGATCACACCCGTGGCCTCTTTCATCCCCGGTCAGGAAAACCTCATTGCGGATTTTCTGTCTCGGGGCAGGTGTCTTCCATCAGAATGGATGCTCCATCCAGAGGTCTTTTGCCGCATTCGCAGTTGCCTCGGTCCACTGGAAGTGGATCTTTTTGCGTCGGTTCTAAACCACCAACTTCCGAAATATTGCTCCCGTGCGCGCGATCGGGGAGCTTGGGCTCTCGATGCTTTCTCTCTCAGTTGGGAGAATCTTCGAGGGTTTGCCTTTCCTCCCTTCCAGCTGATTCCGCGAGTCTTGCGGAAGATCAGGGAAGATCGGGCTCGGGTGCTTGTGATAGCTCCCTTTTGGCCCAGGAGGAGTTGGTTTCCGGAGATAATGAGCCTTCTAGTGGCTCAACCGTTCCTTCTTCCGTTAAGAGCGGATCTGGTGTTGCAGCCCCTCTCGGGGATTCTTCACCACAATCCAGAGTCCCTTCATTTGACTGCTTGGCCCCTGTCAGGGAATCTGCAAGACAGTCGGGTCTCTCTGATAGAGCCGCGGATTTCTTAATGTCCAGTCGTAGAGTTTCTACTAGGGAAATTTATAATTCCCGTCTTTCGGTCTTTTTCCTCTGGTGTAAAGAGCGAAATCAAACCCCGTCTAAGGCTCCTATTGGTTCAATTGCGGATTTTCTAATCTCGCTATTTGACAAAGGGAGATCCATCTCTACTATCCGAGGCTACCGATCAGCGATCGGGGCCATTCATTCAGGCTTCTCAGATGGTTCGGGGATTTCTAATTCCCCGCTGTTGAGTGGTTTGATTCGGTCGTTCTTTCTGAAACGTCCTCCGCGTTCTAAGTTAGTCCCGTCTTGGAGTCTGCCTAAGGTCTTAGAAGCCCTGGCGAAGCCTCCTTTTGAGCCGTTAGGTGAAGCTTCGCTTCACCATCTTACGGTTAAGACGCTCTTTTTGGTAGCCATTGCCTCTGGGCAGAGGCGCAGTACTCTTCATGCCCTCTGTCTTACTCCTGGTCATGTTCGGTGGGAGAGAAAAAGGTCTTAGATTGATTCCTAAGGCTTCGTTCATTGCCAAGAATCAAACGGCTTCCTCTGGCCCTGTTGAGATTTTTCTTTGTCCGCTTTCTGGATTTTCGTCAGTGCGCGAGGACAAAGTTTGGTGTCCTGTTAGAGCTCTCAAATGGTATATTGATAGGACTAAGTCTTATCGTAAGGATGATCAGTTGTTCCTGATCACTCGAGAGCCTTTTTCTCCTGCTTCTCTTGATTCCATTTCTAGATGGATCGTCGAGGCTATTAGGGCTGCTGGCACAAAGGCTCTTTTATCTGACAGTAAGCCTCATGCTCATGACACTCGTAGTGTCAGCACTTCCTGGGCTCTGTTTCAAGGTGTGGCGCTTGATGATATTTTGAAGGCTGCTTATTGGCGTTCGCCCAATTCCTTCATTTCTTGCTACCTTAGGGATGTCCCTGCAGGTGAGGCTATTTTTGCGTCAGCCACCTTGAAGGCCGCTGTGTCTTCTTTGTAATCCTATTTCCCTCTGCTTGAAACATGCCTCCCGGTCTTTGAGTTGGCGCTGGTCTAGCATAATAGGTAGGTATACATGATTTATTGCAGTAAATTTGTAAAATCAGCATTGATTTTCTTATTTACTATATAAATCTATATACCTACCTATGACCCTCCCTCCTTCCCCGCACCTTGCAAGCAACATGTTTCTACTTGGGGTTGCTCGCAAAAGAGGAAGATAGCCTTTGCGTGTTGACGCGCGTGAGTGGAGAGGGGAACAATAGGATTACGGGGGGGGGGGGGGGGGGTGCGCACAATATTGTGACTCATGTGTGTAAAGTTCTCGAAGGGGTCGCCTGGTCAAGACTACTAGCATAATAGGTAGGTATATAGATTTATATAGTAAATAAGAAAATCAATGCTGATTTTACAAATTTGTATTTTTTGGGGGAGGGGTCTTCTTTCCTTTTTTCTTCCTTTCCTTCTAGTCTCAGTGCTACTTTCTACAATATGGGACCTGCCTGCATATTCCCCCCTTCCTCTCTCCCTCTCCCGCTCTACTTTTGCATGTCTCTCTTTTACTCTCTTATTCCTCTGTTCATTTTCATCTTCTTTCCCCCTCTTACATTTCTTGTCCACTCTTTCTCATTTCCTCCTTAATAACTATAGCTACAGGCCCCTTCTCTCTCATTCATTCTCTCTCTCTCTCTCTCTCTCTCTCTCGTTCATCGATCCCTTATTCTTTACTCTCCCTCCCCGTTCACCTTGATCGAAGTCCATCTCCCAGCAGTCATGTCAGTATCCTCTTTCTCATATACATGTACCCCCATCCTCCTAGTTTTTGTCTCGCCCACCAGAGGTGAAGGCGAGACTAAGGGATCCAAATGTCGTCCGTCCGTCGTCCGTCCGTCGTCCGTCCGTCACAAACATTATGACAGATAACTTTGCAACCGTCAATCACTTTTCAACCAAACTTGGGTTGTAGATGCACTGAGGGGACCTGCATGTTATGGTGCCGTTGGAGGTCATATGATAAGGTCAAGGGTCATTTCAGGTCATACGTTAAAGTTTACCTGCAAGACTCTCTTATGACAGATAACTTTCCAACCGTCACTCACCTTTCAACCAAACTTGGGTTGTAGATGCACTGAGGGGACCTGCATATTATGGTGCCGTTGGAGGTCACATGATAAGGTCAAAGGTCATACGTTAAAGTTTACCTGCAAGACTCTCTTATGACAGATAACTTTCCAACCGTCACTCACTTTTCAACCAAACTTGGGTTGTAGATGCACTGAGGAGACCTGCATGTTATGGTGCCGTTGGAGGTCACATGATAAGGTCAAAGGTCATACATGTACGTTAAAGTTTACCTGCAAGACTCTCTTATGACAGATAACTTTCCAACCGTCACTCACTTTTCAACCAAACTTGGGTTGTAGATGCACTGAGGGGACCTGCATGTTATGGTGCCATTGGAGGTCACATGATAAGGTCAAAGGTCATACGTTTACCTGCAAGACTCTCTTATGACAGATAACTTTGCAACCATCACTCACTTTTCAACCAAACTTGGGTTTTAGAAGCACTTGGGGCACCTGCATGTTATGCTGCCATCAGAGGTCACATGGTAAGGTCAAAGGTCATTTCAGGTCAAACATAGTTTACTCGCAAGACGTACTCTCTTATGACATAACTTTGTAAACGTCACTTTCCAAACAGTAATGTAGATATATGCAAGCATAACTTATGCAGATTTATGCACTTGGGGCGGTATTCTGAAAACTGTTATCTTTTGTGTTAAGGAAAACTGTGTCAATTGTCATAACAAATTGAAACTGCGTGCAATAAACACTAATCATTGGTGCTTGCGCAGATGTCTCTGTTAACTTTACGCGGGCACAGCCATCTTTGCACAATCATTAACCAATGACTTGTCCTGATTTTAATTTGTTATGACAATTAACATCGTTTTACTATCATAAAAGATAACACCGTTTTCAGAATACGGCCCTTGGGGACCTGTTGCATGGCAACAGAGATCACGATATTTCTAGTTATCGCATGTGGGCGAGACACATTATCGCTAATGCCTTGTAATTCCTACCCTGCTTTCTCTCGGGACTGTCTTGTGACTGTTAAAAAAAATATAGATATTTGGTGTAAACGATGCATGTACGTACCCTTTTCCCGGTTGTAAAACAACCAAATTTGTTCTGTAAATCAATGTTATTTTCAGACAAGATACTTTTCCTCTCAATTGATATAATATACAGGACATGATGAAAATAGTTCCGATGCAAAATACGCATGCGCTGCAAAACATCGGATACAGGTTTTAGTGCAACAGTCTGCGTTGTCTTGCTACTGCCATCCGATTGGGCTCACAGTCGCAGAGCAATCGGATCGCAATCAGATTGTGCAGTGTGCGCCGGGCTTTAATGATAACGCAAAGTTTCTATTTTCATGGCTTTCAGTATTTTGCTTCATTTTTGATCGGTCTAAATGTATTTTCGTCGCCAGTGTTTCCTTTATCTTCTTCTTTTTTTCTGTTAAATCACCTTCGTCTCTTTCATCATTTTTCAATCTGTTTCTTAATATTTGTTTTAAGTATTATTATTTTATGTTTTAATTTTCAACTCTGTCGAGTTTTGTTTATTTCTACATATTATGTACTCATTTTCTCATTCCATTTCTTATTTTTATTTCTTTGTCATTATAACCGCTATGCATATGACAAAACTCATGTTTTGACTCATTGCTGTACAATGTTAGTGTTCGTTTCGTTATTACATGTACTCACTCCCTTCACTTTCCTTTTATTTTGGGAGGGCGGTCGGATTGCACAAGCAAAGCTTTCGGGCTTTGGGGGGGGGGGGGGGAGTGCGAATAAGAAATTAAATTTTAAAGGGAAGATGTCAGAGATGGCTTTTGCTAAACAGTCGGGTAACGTCGCGTCGCGTTGGTAGAAATTTTCGAACATTTTTCAGGAAGGTGTCTTCAAGGGGACAAATTGAAAAAGAGTCCATTTGAGTATGATTTTTTCCCGTTTTCAGGCTAAAAACGACAAACAAGGGAATAAAGAAAACAATGGAAGGATAATGCAAAGAAAAACATGAACTATAAAGAGAGAATAGAAGGGTAGGAGGGATGGAAGAAAATATGAAAGGAAACAAAGAATACAGCAAAAGGAAAGTTGGAAAGTAAAAATAAGTGGATAAAAACAAAGAATAACATAAAGAAAGATAGAGACATAAATGATAGAAGGATAAAGATATTAAGAGTAACATAAGGAAAGATAGAAGAGAAGATGATAATTTGAATAAAGGAATAACATAACGAAAGAAAAGATGAAAGGAAAACAAAATGATAGGATAAAAGCAAAGAATGTTTTAAGGAAAGTAAGTAAAGATGGGAAGCAGAAAATGATTTTAAAAAGAATAATATGAAAGATAGAGAGAGAAATGATAGGATAAAAAAAGTTTAACTTATATAAAGAAAGACAGAGAGAGAAATGATAGAAGGATAAAGATTAAAGGAGAATTAACCCCTGAGTACAAATTTACTTATATTGAAAGGTGTAGTATATTCCTACTTATTGGCCTAAATCATTTTCCAATAAGATATCAGAAAAGGGTATAATAAAGATATTCCAACACCCGGTATCGTCTACTACTCATTTACATGGGGGCTGCCATTTTCTTGCTGATTTGGATTTGTACATGAACCATTGAGAAATGTTCCGGTCAGGAAGATATTTTGAATCCAAGACCTAAATTGATTTTCTTCATTACCTAAAATCCCATATGTGACGAAAAATATAAAGTGGGTGTTTACATGATTTATAAAAATTAAATCTTTATAATGATACTTTTAAATTGTCTGGTTTTGCTTTAACAAAAATCTATTTTCTTGGGTTTGCCAAACAGAGCAGAGCATAATATATGCAGCATGCATTCTGACTTTTCAAGTCCCATTATCCGAAAGCAGGTGAATGCATAGTTTGCCGCTATAGATGCTCAGGAAGAAGCATCCATAAAATTTGAATTAATTTGCTCCGTCCATTGCGTCACAGTATCTAGAAAATAGATTTATATTAAGCGAATATCGATTTTCAACAGAAATATATAAGGAAATCTTCAGTTTAAAAATAAATTGACATATCTATTCTATATTTTAAATCTCAAATGGGTTTTTAATTTTGAAAAAGGCAATTGGGCATTTGGATTAAGAAAATCTTCTTGTACACATAAAAAAAATGGCAGCCCCCATGTATTGCTAGCAGACGATACATATTGCTAGCAGATGATAAATTTTGCTCAGAAAATCTTGATTCGTATCGATCTCGTATATTTTGACGCGAAGCCATATAGTCTAACAAGTAGGAATAAATAACACCTTTGAACACTATCGTCTTTATTGTTTGAGGTTAATTCTCCTTTAACGTGAGGAAGGTGGGGGAGAAAATGATAACAGGAAACAAAGAATATCATAACGAGAGGAAGAATGGAAAGATAATTGATAGAAGGATAAAAGCAAGAAATGACAAAGCGAGAGATAGACAGAAAAATGATAAAAAGATAAATATAAACATGAAGAAAGGTGGAAGAGAAGATGATAAAAGGGAACAAAGAATAACAAAGTGAAGATGGAAAGCAATAAAAAAAGAGGATAAAAAGAATAAATATAAACAGTAACATTATGAAAGATGGAAAACAAAATGATAAAAGCAATAAAATAATAACGTAATGAAAGGAAAGGTGGAAAGAAAAATTAATAAAAGGATTGAAAATAACTGAATTAGTAATCACGCGATGCGTAATAATATGCGTAATATATTATGTCCCCGGCCCCGTCAGAAGTGTAGATCTCTGGAATGGCTGCTAATTTATGTAATTTCTGATAGAACCTTGAAGATAAATGTGAGAAATGAATTATCAAATTAATGTTTTATGATTATAAATGCATTTTCTATTGATTTTGAATAAATTACAATAAATTTGCATAATTAATGAATTTCAAAATTCTGTGTAGAGGTTTGACAGCCCCTACCCAGCCCTATCAGATAAAACAGATTCAAAATACGGTGTGAAATAGAGGAGAAGTAGCATTTTTGGTCGATTTTGAATAAATTTGCATAAATTTGCATAATTGATGAATTTCATGACTTTGTGTAGAAGTTTGGAAGCCCCCACTCAGCCCTATCAGATAAAACAACCAGAATCAAAATCGGCCAAGAAATGACGGAGAAGTAGCATTTTCCTAACTTTTTGAGCACACACGGACGGACGGACGGAGGGACGGACGGACACACACACGCACACACGAACGGAGTTCGTTTCATAGTCCCCTCGCGAACTTCGTTCGGCGGGGACAAAAAAGAATAACACTACGAAAGATAGACTAAGGAATGATAGATGGATGAATATAAAGAGTAACATAAAAGATGGAAGAACAGATAAAAGGAATCACAGAATAACATAACGAAAGTAAAGATGGAAAGCAAAAAAAAAAAGTATCATTGGGAAAGAGGGAAGACAAGATGATACAAGGGATCAAAGAATAACATAATGAAAGGAAAGGTGGAAAGAAAAAAATTATAGGATAAAAAAAAATTGCAAAAATCATCATAATTAATGTTTGAGACAGAGTTCCAAAATCCTGTGTAGAATTTCTATGTATATCACTTAGCTCTACTGGATAAAACAAATAAAATTTAAAGAAATGAAATGAAGGAGAAAAGGCTTTTTTTCGGGGGGGGGGGATTTGTACTAAAAAATTATCATAGTTAATATAAAGCAAGCAAAATCAGATGAGAAAAGACAAAGATATGATAGAAGGATAAAGATTTAGAAATAGAGCTACATCCGCACACAGATTGGACGCTCATCATTCAACAAAACAAAATACAAAACAAGAAAAAGAATACAAAGAAAGTTTTCTTTTTGTCTATAATTGTTTAACATTATAACTCTTGTTAAATACCTCAGGATAAAATATGAAGATACATAAGCAGCTTGTGGCACACAGGCAAGAGAGACAAGTATGGCAGTAACTAGTTTTGGTAACTTCCTAATACACATATTGTACATCGACTGGACTCGACTCGGCTACTTCATGGACTGCAGAATAAGTTCAATATTGAAGGAAATGTTGGAGTTGTCACTGCCACAAAACTTACAGGGGAAACAATTGAAGCAACTGAGTTGAAGCATGAAAATCAGAGAAGCAGAATGGTACGAGTTTAAAAACAAGTCAAACAAAAAAGAAAGTTATGAATGTCTGAAAGTTAAGATTACCAATGTAGGGAATATCCTCTTGACATCGTCACACATGGTGAATCCCACCATCTGGTGTGTATAAATACACACACACACACACACACGCATACATATATATATGAATAAAATAGGCCAAGACTTTCTTGACCATTGATTTACTTGATATATCTAACCAAGACGGCCTGTCATGTTGGGCTTTTGCTAAACGGGAAAAATCATACTGAGATGGACTCTTTTTCAATTTGTCCCCTTGAAGACACCTTCCTGAAAAATGTTCGAAAATTTCTACCAACGCGACGCGACGTTACCCGACTGTTTAGCAAAAGCCTCAGAGATTATCTGTTTCAACATTTTTTAAATAATGCTGGTATAGTTTATTCGTAATACCGACGTTGCTTAGATATAATTCTTTTGCTTTCCCAGAAGCGACTTCATACCATCGGCCCATTTATGGATCATATAGCAAATGAAACATCCGGATAAACTGGAAAGAAAATAGCCCACCTATGTGTCCTTATTCATACATATTCATTAGATACGTGCACAATTATTTGAATTCTATATAAAATGCACCTAGGGAAGAACTTTTCATGAACAATATGCACCGTTACCCAGTGGCGGCACCAGGATTGTTAAAGTGGGGGGGGGGGGGGCAAATGGGGGGCAAATGGGGGGCAAGGGCGGACAATAAAAATTTTCCACCCTTTTATTTTTTTTCACTCCGAAAATTATTGGGAGGCAACTGGGGGGGCAAAGCTTCTGACTGGGGGGGGCGGGGTGTGGGGGCAAATGCCCCCCTGGTGCCGCCACTGCCGTTACCATGTGATTTAAGATGTCTGTTTCATCATTAATGGGAACAGCCATTGGATTTCTAAATTAGACACATTTTCCTCCTTGTTGAAAACATGTATGTCTCACTGTAACATCATCCGTCTTCTTTTGCAGGATTATGCCCCTTCCTACGATGTGAATGAGTACCGCATTTGTCACGTTCACTGAGCTACAGTCATGACTACGCACTACTCCGGAAGCTTACATGGTACATTGCCATTAAACCATACCTGACATACATCACGGTGAATATTAACTACAAGGATGAATGCATTTGCGACTATTTTACCACAGGTTTGCATCATGATGTACTAAACAGGAATATGCATCGCTAACGACGTTTAATATGCCCACAATCATCTACATTATTGGTAGTATATAGTTATTACTATTATCATTTACTGCATATCATCATCATAACAGTATTAGTAGTAGTAATAGTATAAGAGTAGAAGAAGAAAGGAATAAGTAGGAGTAGCAAGAGGAGGTGGAGAGGGAGGATCGAGTAACATAGCAGTCATGGTAGTAGTAAAGTAGTAGTAGTAGTAGTAGGAGTAGGAGTAGTAGTAGTAGTAGTAGTAGTAACAATAATGAGTTGTTTTTTTATATAGTAGTCATGGTAGTTGTAGCAAATGAGTCATACTTACTTGGGGACCTTGCTCTTTTGGTGCAATATTTCAAATATTTTGTTTCACTTTGGTTATACTTTGTAAGATTTGATATTGTTCGAATCGACATATAAGTCATGCGTGCTTTATATTGGTCGTTTACATGGTTAGAAATGGAATTGTAATCATTGTCACAACTTCTACCAATATGCTATTCACCATCAGTACTGAACAACAATACGTGTGTTTATATAATAAAGTTCATTAGATGAACGGGTGCTATCTATTAATGTATATGAATATGTTCATGTATAACAATGCAGCTACATTTACATGTATAACAGTCTGTTTCATTGTCATCATCATCGTCATAAATGTGTATAGATTTGATACTTGAATACCGCTAGGTATTTAGTGTACTGTAAATAGATTTGGATCCATTTCACTAAGCAAATATAACAGAGTTCTTTTGAAAGATACAAGCAGCGTTGTTGACAACTCATAGTTAAGATTTTAGTTTATAATTTTTGAAGCTTTTAATTTAATTGTGGTAACATCTGGAGATGTAAAAGAACAGTGAATAAACGTTGATAACGAGGTCATTAAGTTTTTACCAGTGTTGATATGAGATTGAGTTCTAAATAATGGATCAGTTACACACCAAAGAGTAGAATGTATTAATCAAGATATAATGATAGTGAATTGTCAAATGACAGGTTTAGTGACCCAGTCAATTTATATGACAAACGTCCCCATTTCATATCTCCGTATCCTACTGCTTCAACTGTAAATAAACGTAAACAAATAATTATGTAGGCCTACATGGATATGATGGATGTTTTCCTTTTAATAAAATCATGTAGATTATAGCCATATACCTCTTTTAATTTATGCTGAAAACAAAGTCATCAAATATAATTATGTACATGTACAAGACCATACACAATGGGGTATGCAGCTCATTGTATATTTGGTCAGGATTACAATTGTAAATAAGCAAGAAGAATTAAGTAATGATTTTTGTTCATCAACATGTATTCAAAATTAGTCTTCATAAAAACATACAGGGTAGATAGTACAGATGAAACACATTTACCAAAAAATCGTTGGGTAGATGACATTAACGTGTAGTATTGACAAATCAATGAAAGTCTCGTTTCATTCTGTAAAGAGGACATTAACGTGTAGTATTGAGAAATCAGTGAAAGTCTCTTTTCATTCTGTAAAGAAAAAAATAGTGTGCGTGATTATAGGCCTACGTAATCATATGCAAGTGGAAAATTATATTCCATCTTGTTTTAAAGAGAGATATTTAAGACTTTGTCAGAAATGTCACATACCCCCTACCCCATGAACGTCATATGGGGGAGCGGGATTTGAAAATGTAATATAAATATATATCACATAATGATTGTATCTTTGCCATGTCGTTAAAGATATCGAATGTACACTTTTTTTTTCTTTGGTTTGGATAGCATGAACGAAATACTAAACGGTAATTTCAAGCTTTTCTGCTTTTACGTGGGAATCCCATCATTATGATATGTTTATAATCAAAACTTGTCTCATGTATTTATGTATTTTTAAACTGAATGATGACAGATAATTTGAATTGAATTGAAATAATGATGTACATAATGTTAAATAGTAGATGAACAACGTCGAAAATACATACTTTGTTTCTTATTGACTGGTTCATGGTCATCTACATATTTCATTTCATCAGTAAGCAAGGTTTTAGATATTCAATAAATAATTATGTGTTAAAATGTTTATAATAAGAGGTTATACTGTTTGCAAACTATACATTATTTGCCTGATTTTCTTTGCACGTTTGTCTCCGCCGTTCATTTACTCAGGTCTCGGAGACCAGTGAAGGAAAGAATACTTCGTAAACACTGACGGGGGTGAAAAATGTCGTGTTTGAGACTGGGTTATCCAGATAATTGAAAATGATTTGTTTATAGGAGGAATGTTTTGGGCCAAGTCCTCTCCAATGTTTGCAAAGTATGTGCTAACAATTTCGGCTAGACGGTTGGGTTCAGAAATGACAAAACCGCTTTGTTCAATTTGTGAGATGTGAGCTTTAGTTGAGCCTTTATTCAGTACGTTGGTGATGCGTTTATTATCTTAACTGGAAGATATTTATTACACTAAGCTGTTATATGTATTATCCTTTGTATTATGTCATTTGTATATACTTATATTTTGCTTTTTCATGTACATATGTAAACCGATCGTGGAAACAAATTACAAGAAAGAAATGAAATAAAATTAATAATGTGAAACTAAATGAAAAATGACGGCATTTTACAAAGCAATGAATTCAATCTTTGAAATATTTGTTTTCTCACCCACCCCCCCCCCCCCCCCCCCCCCCCCGATTATCACTAATGTGAAAAGATCACTGAATGACCTCTTGGAAAGATACAGAAAGAGAGTCAGAGACAGACAAACAGAGAACGATGGAGACAGACAGACAGACAAAGAGAGACAGAGAGAGAGAGAGAGAGAGAGACGGACAATGGAGTTGAGAGTATAATGCAGATAGAGAGAATGGGGGGGGGGGGGCGGAAAGTATACAGAGAGAAATTAAGAGCAGAGAGACAGAGAGAGCTCTTTCAAAATAGAGACGAGAGAATAAGACAAAAGAAATTCAGAGTGGGAATAGAAACAACAAAATAGAGATGGAGAAAATAGTATTAAAGAGGGAGAGAGAGATTTATCAAGAGAGGGGGGGGGGGGGGGGGGGACAGACAATCTGAGTGAAGATAGTAATGCAGATAGTTAAGGAGAATGGGGAGAAAAGAAGAGGGATAGGAAGGTATACGGAGAGAAGGAACCTCGGAGAGAAGGAACCTGAGAGAGTGAGACAGAGAAAGCTCTATCAAGATATAAATGAGAGAATACAAAAAGAGACTCAGAGAGGAAACAAGCAGATAATACAGAAAAAAAGATCGAGAAAATACTACTAGAAAGAGAGAAAAGGAAGGGGCGGGGTCCACGAGAGCGGAGAGGAGAGAGAAAGTGAGTGAGAGAGAGTGAGTCCCCCCCCCCCCCCCCCCAACCCTCTCTCTCTCTCCCTCTTTTTTCTCTCTCTCTCTCTCTCGCACACACATAATTTATACACGCATCACATTGTCGGGGATGTTTATTTCTTTGACAATATTCTATTATACAATATTTATACAGTCTGCTGCATGCAAAAGCAAAGTAGTGCAATGGTAAAATAATTGTAGAGAAATTGTCACTAGATGGCGCTCAACCACTCAACAACCGTACATCACTGATCTCTACGGAAAGAGATCAAGCCATACATGTAATGACGTATAGAAACCAACATCCCTGGAGGGAGGGCATCAAAATATATATGCATGGATGTGAAAAAATGAGTTCATTTTTAAACTGTTGACATTACTAAGCATACTTTCTTTAGCTGCTAATTAGACGGGTGATTGTTTTAAGTCGGCCTACATTTTTACGTTTCCATGTTTTTCGCTCATTTTAGGAAAAAGAAGGTCGTTCCTATAATGTACATTGGATTTTCCCTTTAGAATAAAAAAAGAAGGGGTGGGGAATTGTTATTTGTTTAATGTTGAACTCTATTGTGTCTTCCTATCATGGTGGTATATACTTGGCATGAATAAACAACTGATAGTACATTCTTAGTTTCATTGATGGAGATGTAACTGTTCTCTCTTAAAGGGATTCGGTAACTTTGTGGAGGTTTGATTTTATAATAAATTGTTGAATTTTGATATCTGTCTTGTATAATGATGTTCAGAAGGATAAATAAAAAGCCAACCATAGAAAGGTTTTCAAATATATAATGATATTATTAAGATATCTCTGACTGAATACTCCCATTTACGAAAGCGTATGGCCATACGCTTTAGTCTAACACTAAGTCAATGGAAAAAAAGAGTCTGGCATTTCCGGTCACATGCATATATTTACTTTTGTGAAGGATATGATGATTTTGAATTATTATGTTCCCCCTGGGCTTCATTTTGACACCATATTACATACACTGATAGCATGTAAGGCCAGACAGCTTAGATTTTATGAAGCCTCCACAAAGTTACCAAATCACTTTAAGGCAGAGGAGAGGAAATCCACATTTGTAGGAGTCCTATTAGAGATCACTTCTTTGGAGTTGAATCCATTACAAAATAATGGTTGAATTACTCTTTTGAAAGTGGATTTTACTGTTTTTAGTGTGAATTTCCACAATATGAAGGAATCCCTAAATTTTAATGACTTCCCAAGAAGTGGATTTCATAAGCACGATCGCAAACATCATCGAGAAATCCACTGAAGGGTAATTATCCTATTCCATAGAAATCATGTTCGGATTACGTAATGTGTCATCGTAATGTTCGCATAAACAGACTATAGAAACCTTTTAAGTACGGTATTTGAAATAGTAAACGGACCAAATCTAAAATCCTAAATTATTAGGACAGAAAACTAAAAAAAAAGTAATCAGACTATGAAACAATTTATCTCTAAAACATTTAAAAAAATTAAAACATATAAAATGAATTATTGATGGGCCAAATACTTGAACAAAATACGATAGACTATTACGCACTCACTCTGTCTAATCCTCATTATTCTGTTTTCAATAAACTAAAAGTATTATTCTTTTAAATGATACCTTGATGACGTTCATCCGTACTTTCTTTACAGAACAGCAGCATTTTAAAAAAGACATGTAAAAGCTCAGTTGTGCCCGATTTGGGTAAAACCGTGAAAACGTTAGGGTCACATGCAAACATGCATGACACAAATGTAACATAATTTTTTAAACATTATCTTTTTCTTTCAATAATGAGGGTAGGGATAACGGGGTAACCTCGCTAATCATAAGGACCGCTATTTCCAAGGACCACTTATTCATAAGGACCGCTATCCATAACGCGTGACTAAATGAATGGCGGTTTTGTATGGCTAGCGGTCCTTCTAAATAGCGCGCAAACCATGGCCAAATGAGTCCCTATTCATAAGGACCTCCATTCATAACACGTGTTAAATGAAAAGGCTTCTCTATGAATAGCGGTCCTTATGAATAGCGAGCGGACCCGTACCCAAGCATAACACCCTCATCAATCAATAAATGGTGGTCAATGTTTTGTCGATGTTGGGGGTAAAGAAAGGGGTTGTTTGTGTTGAAATGGTACCTGCAATCGAAAAGAAAAAACTTTTTTGGATGGTGCATTTTCCTGAACTGAAGTTTCTTATAAGAACAAAGCGGATAGACGGGTGATATTTTTCATAAAAGTAAAGTGGCACTTTCCATTGTCATCAGGTGCAGTACAAAGTAGCAAGGGAACAAAAAATATCAACGTTATGGCAATTTCCCACCTCAGGAGGGGCACCTTTTCTATCACACGACGGGCACTTTTTCATCTTTTGAGGGATGTTTATTGATTTTGGAAATTTGTGGGCGTATGCCCTTGCCACCACTGGAAATTGGTATTGACCCGTGTTTTATGAATTCCTCATTGAATGCATGCCGTCAGACAAGGGAATTTCACGTATCATAGGCTTAAAGCTGGTATTCATTTTTAGTCATTTTCGCAGGTCATCTTCACGGTTTTACCCAAATCTGGCACAACAGAGTTTTTACATCTCATATTCATAATGCTGCTGCTCGGTAAAGCATGTACGGATGGATGCCATCAAGTTATCATTTAAAAGCAAAATACTTCTATTATAGTTTATGGGAAATAGATAATTATTGTCATAGAGCACATATAGTATGGTTACAATTACAATAACCCTTCGTTTTTGGGGCTTCGTTTCTTTCTGGGAGGCACTATATATTTATATATTAGACTAAAACTAAATATCAGCAAGATATGTACCGATTATGAATGATTCGAACGTTTTTCGTCGGTTCCCAGCGTTTGTCGTTTTCTGAATTTTTCCTGCCGATTTCGATTGCGTTTACCCATTTCCCCCATCTATTGCGGTATTTAACGCAATTATGGTTGTGACCCCCCCCCCCCCCCCGAAAAGCCTGGATCCTGGATTGACGGGAGTAATAATATATCTGTACAGCGCTCCGAGACATCATAGTTGTATTCGGTGCTATAAAAATCTAGAATATTCCTGTTTATTATACACAAGACATGTTCAGTATATATGAGAAGTGGCTCCTTTCATCCAAGTCGAATGAGAAAGATCAGTTCGGAGCACCTCTTTTGTTCAAGATCAGGCCCTAAGCTGCTCTAAATATTATCAAATCGGACGTTTTTGATGTCTAACTAAAGGGGAAGAACCAAATTTTTCTGTTCTGCTTTTCATTTCAATGACATAATGTATAAAGTAGGTAAAATTCGGGATTTCAATGATATGAAAATGAAATTTTCTTACCTTAGGAAAAAATTATATTTTGCTAAGCTTTTTATTTTGAGCCCAAATATTTTTACATCATATCGAAGCTGAAGATCGATGCTTCATAAAAATATCATTTATAATAAAGGATACATTTTAATTGGGTCAAGAACACACTCCTAAGCCAAGTGCAAAATATCTGCCTAAACCCAAGATATAATGCAATGTGATTGGCCAGGGGAAAAACCGCCCACCCACCCAGGAATCTTCACATTCCACAGCTATTTGCTAGAAGGGTCACTCAAAGGTCACTCTCCCAACAACCGCGCTTGCTTGTTTCTGTTCTTATTCTGCCAACCAGAATTTTGGATTTCAAGTTTATTTTCAAGAAATCTGGCTCTGTACCTTGCATCCAAGTGTTCTTGACCCGATAAAAAGGGGCCCCATATAAGAATGGTATTTTGAGGAAATACAGACTTTATTGTAATAAAACTATTTTTTTTTTTGGGGGGGGGGGGGTGGGGAAACACTGATCAAGAGAAATGAGGGGAGGAAAATTTATTTTATGAAGCAACTTTTTTTCTACTTAAATTTCACTTATTTTCTTGATCAATTATGAAAAAGAATAAAGAAATGTAAGAGAGTGACATCTGCTCTTTTCAGTCATTCTCTCGTGGCCAAATCTCCCGTTTCCATCCTGTAAAATCTCGTGAATTGGAAGATTTTCTCTCTGAAAGAAATTGACCACTTAATCATCAAGTAAAGTCATTGAATGAATCCTGCTTGCTTGCTCATTAGCATACAGACCTGCCAACTGACTGAAAATATATGCTACCATTGAAATTTCTGGAATATGAGAAAGAAATAACAATACAGCCAAAGTTGGAAATGCTCGTCCCGTCCTCCAACAGTTAATTCACATATGGTCAACTTTTCTCCATGTTTTTACCAACCTATCTGTATACGCAGGGCAATTTTTATTAAAATAATTTTTAAGAGGAACACTATTCGTGTATTTCTAATAAGAATTCAAAAAGCAAATTCAAATAAGAATTGCTAAGATTCTACATTAGTTAACACTTTCCTGGCCCCTTTTGAATAAATAGTTGTGATTAAATCCATTAACAAAATTATACGCAACTTGGACTTGCCTTAATTTTTCGATTTGCATTTAATCGCATTTTTTTAATGCAAGATGGCACAGATGTTTAATTTTCTATGTCATTTTTCATCATGTGGAAGAAAACAATTCTTAACTTTATTATTGTTCATGTCTAATTTGAAAGTATATGTTTATTTATTTACATATATACAAAATGATCTTTGACAGACTAAACAGCACATTTACAAGCTCGAACACTCTTAATGGATCCTAGGTTAGGCCATATATATATACAGTATAGATATATATATAGACGTTAGGAATTTGTTTGAGTGCCAACCTAAAGTCTTATCTTGCATGTAAAACAACAGTACACATTCCAATGTAGGCAATCTAATAATGATGTAATGTAATAATAACATATATGCAATTTATATACATATAGGCATAATAATAAATATAAACACTGGATAAAACATCACACACTTACGCCTACAAGTGCAGGCCTCTATTCGAATCAATAAAATAATATAGTAGCTTAATGACGCTACAGTATTAATAACAGAGTCCTTTTCAGGTACTTGGATACACAAAATGTCAATACACTGTATACATTTCCCTATACAATGCATAATTCACTAAGTCAATTATGTTGTTTTGAAATATGTAAAAGGACTGCAAAACATGGGGGAAAAATTAACCCAGGATTAGACTTCATCATCTGTTTCAAGTGTTTCATGTTCGAGAAAAACATATACATGTACTACATCAGTTCCTAGAATTGCACGTGAAATTCAAACGTCAATCAGAAAACATATTTAGGTCACTCACCGTATCTTTCAAGATTACTATTAAGTAATTATACATGTACCGTGAAACGGCAAAGGTATCTTACATTCATCCGTTGAGAAGGGCTTTATTTCGATCAGCCGTATGAAGGGTATTCTTAGAGAACCAGAATTATATTTGTTATAATTATGTCGAAACCATTGATTCAGTTCTCGTTTGACATTACATGCACTCCATTCAAAGTCCTTTTGGCTAAAAATGAATACCAGTCCACTAAGCCCATATCTATCATACAGTGCGTATCAAAAAGAGTACACACTTTGAAAATATCCTCCAAAATCATAATTTCACAATATTGATATGATTTTTTTCTTATACAGTTATGGACGAAAGGCAATTCCATCGGATGACACTATGAGTACTGACAATATTTTACGCTTGAGTGAGTACTGGCTGCTTTTGTAAAACTCACAAAAATTGGTTTGCGCAAAAATGCCTCAGTCTTAAATTTGATCAAAGTGCCTATCAGGCAGTAACTTCATGTTCTCTGAACAAGTATTAATAATTGATCTGAACAATCATTATTTAAATCCTTATACCTATCTGCACACTCCTACCCCCCATCCCACACACAAACACATTCAAACGCCATACCCAGAACATCACAGATTATGTCTTTCTGCGCCCAATTCCACTTTAGATTGGAGCATGTCGAAAGGATGCAAACTGCAACGAATTACAGGAAGATGGACCTAAAATGTTCCATTTTCAAAAAAGGGAGAGAGAAAAATGTTTAAAAAAGTTTATTTGGTTCCTTTAATTTGCCCCATCTCTTCCAACCAGCTGAGGATGCCTAACTGTCTGGAGAATGTCGAACGGATGCAGTGTACTGAATGACGATAGCTTTTATATGTACATGTTTAATTGAAGAAATGTTAAAACATTATTTTTAATTCTTATTCGTCATACAAGACGTTGTTTATGGGTCTTGAAACTTTTAAGTGGAATAAGAACAAGGCCGCACGCAGAAATTTTTTCCTGGGGGGGGGGGGGGGGGGCAAGATGATCGTTTTCAATATTGGATCATTTAAAAGTCTAAAACCCGATGAAAAAAAAGTATGATTTTGAAATTTCTGGGGGGGGGGGGGCAACTGCCCCCCCTGGCCCCCCCCCCCCCCCCCCCCCCCCCGCTGCGTACGGCCTTGAATAAGAAATTTCAAGAAGAAAATATGTAAATGTTAGGGTTCTTCTTACGTTATTGCATTCAATCTTTCCAACACTCTTCAGGCAAAAATGGGTACTGATGTAGATGATTTGTGCTGGAAAGACACCACATGCAATGGTGATGGCAGATATGGGGCGGTGAGGGGGCGGGAAGGGGGGGGGGGCAGTGGCGTATCCAGCCATTGGGTGAAGCTGGTGTAGCTTCTTCTTGAAGGCACAGGGAATAAAATCAGTACAACTTGCTATGCTCTGATTAGTCATCTGCTGAAATCATCAAATTCAGTTTTCTTTATCTTAATAGTAATGCATAAAACACATTCTATGATAAATAAATGTGAAAGGGGTTCATATTCTACCACACAGGTTAGATTGATCATTAGATTAAAATAAAATAAATAATTGCAATGATATTGTAATGTATAATCATTTAAATGGTAATTTATTATAATGGTAATTTATTATAATTGATTTATATGTATGCATAATGCATATATCCAATGGCATATCAAATGGCATATCAAGAAATGACTAGATACAAGCACCTCAAATTTGTAACATATAAGGTCAGGTTAATGAAATGACTATGTTAGGTGTGATATTCTTAGTATATTACTTGACTTTTAAAACTATTTTATTATAATTTATGCATAGTGCATAAAACAACATTTCAACAGTACATGTATATGAATAACTGACTATAAAGTGACCAGCACTTCCAATTTCATACTCACTGGTAAACAAGGTTGAGTAAATGAAAAGACAATGTTAAACTGTAATTTTCAGAGTATATTTCTCGATTTAATGCAAATATTGTAGGTTTTGAAGAGCCAAAGCTCAATATGAATGGCATTTAAGGCCAAGTCCACCTCCATATCAAGTTCATTGGAATAAAATTAAACAAGCATAACAGTAAAAATTTCACTGAAATCGGATGTAAAATAAGAACGTTATGGCATTTTGAAGTTTTGCATTATTCCACGAAACAGTGATATGCATAGCATGGGTGGTATGCAAATGAGTAAACCGATGATGTCATGCACTCACTTTCCTTATGTATTTTATTATATGAAATTTCAAATATTTCAGTTTTTATAGATGTGATAATAAAGATTCCCTTCCTTGTATGAAAATAAGTTACAATAATGATGATTTTTCATGTTCCATATGGAGTCAAACCATGTTTTACATTATTGAAGCCAAAAAATGAAATATATGATATTTCATATAATAAAATACATAAGGAAAAGTGAGTGCATAACATCATCGGTTCACTCATTTGCATACCGCCAATGTTATGCATATCACTGTTTCATGAAATAATGCAAAACTTCAAAATGCCATAACTTTCTTATTTTACCTCCTATTTCAGTGAAATTTTTACTGTTAGGCCTATGCTTGTTTAATTTTAATCTGTTTATCCAAGTCAACTTGATATTGGGGTGGACTTGGCCTTTAAAACTTTGGATACATGTAATAATTCCATGCATAAATGTTGAAAATTTCGCATGAAGATGTGTTATATTGTTGGGTCCTGTGGACAAAAATAAAGGTTTTGCAACAAGAAATACATATAAAAAGTTTAGAATTTTTAGAAATTATTTAGAACATAATTGATATTTACCTTGTCAATGGACTTACAGTTTTAATGCATGTAAATTGCATAAATTAGCATAATTTTGCATGAAGATGTGGTTTGATTCGATGGGTCCTGTGGGAAAAAATGAAGCTATTGAACATCTGCAAAGTTTGTGCGTTAATAAACCCTGTCCCCGAAACTCAAAATTATGGGCTTAACAGACCTGACTAGATGCTTGTACAAGAACGGAGCTGCCGACATTGAAGTACATTCCTATCCAACTAGACAGACAAACTATTTCCACCTCACCCAAACTCTGTCTTGGGAGCATCCCGCCCCTCCCCTTTATCAATTTCTGGATACACCATTGTGAGTTCGCACTACTAGATATATGGTTAGGGACTGAGTGACCGTTCAAATCCATAAATACTTAGGAGAGAACATGCAGTTACTGCTCGATACTCACTTTGATCAAATTCAAGACCTACTGTAGGAATATTTGCGCAAACCGATTTTGGGGATTTTCACAAAAGTAGCCAGTGCTCACTCAAGTGTAAAATACTGTCAGTACTAACAGTGTCATCCACTGAAACAGACCCTCACCCATAATTGTAGAAGAAAAAAATCATATCGCTATTGATAAATTATGATTTTGGAGAATATTTTCAAAGTATGTACTTTTTTATACGTACTGTATACATATATTGCTTCAATTAAAAAAGAAAAAGATGAAAAATAAAAAGTGGATCCATATCAGAATCAATACCCCCCCCCCCCATCCCTGCCCTCAAACTTGAATTAATGCTCTTCTCATTATCAGCAGATCAATCATTATCATGTGTGGGTTTATTTTAGCATATATACACGAACTTAGACTAATGTTTCCTCTCAAACTTGACAGTATATTTCAATGAAGGTTTTGCTAACAGTTAGATATCAAACTATCTTGTACAAAAAGTTACCATTTTGCAAAATATAATCTATAAAGGAAGAACAATAGCTATTTCACTGAATTTAAAATTCACTTACCCGTCAATATTAATTTTCATATACATGTATATACATTTCTTCACTAACCTATCAAGAAGTTCTGTATTTATATCTTTCATTAAGTCTCTATTAGAGCCTGATCGGTTAACAATAAGCATTTTGTCCGTCTGTGACTTTGAATATTTATGGATTATAAGTTTAGAAGGCAGCCATGGCATTCAATTTTTTTCAAATCTCAACTCCTTCAGTGATCCCCTTCACAATGAAACATAAAATAGCTCTCTTCAATTAAATACTTATTTTCTACAGGCCTTCAAACTTTCAAACACTTTCAAATGTCCGTACGTGACTAACCGTAGTGTCAGCCATTTGCAATTCATGTAAATGACATTGAACCGAAATGAGTCTAAATTCGTTTGTGCAGCAAAAATAATGCAAACCCTAGGGAATTTTTTTTTTTTTTTTAATACTCTGAAAAAAATCAAATCACGAATAAGGCAATGATCCCTTTGCCAACCTTCTACAGGGTATTCATGTGCACAGCTAAGATATTGACCATTATACACAATAACATTCAATTGAACACAATAGCATTGAAACACATGTGTTTACTGTTTAACCTGTTGACTACTGGGGAGCGTTTTATCAAGTGTTTTGTCAGTGATTTTTACCAACAGATTTGCTGTCAGCCAATCAGATGCAAGGATTTCAGTAGCTTATAACAGTTGTCGGTAAAAATCACTGACAAAACACTTGATGAAAGGCTCCCCAGAATTGTTTTATTCCCATAGGATTACTACAGCAACCATCCGGTTCATGTAAGCATTAGGTTAATTGAGCATGGTTCTGGCAAACTTAGAAAACTGCCATTTTTTTTTTCCATGGCTCTTGCAACTAAAACTTTATACATGGTATTACATTTCAAAGGAAGAACATATCAAATTTGATTTAGAATGGAGATAGCTTGCAAATGGTTAAAATCAGTTTTAAGTAGCAACATCCCAACTGCCTGCAGCTGGATAGTAAAATATACACTACAAAGTGGTTTCAATATATATCACAATATTATAAATCTATTGCTAGAGAGTTGGGTAAAAAACAATGACACAGTGTTATCAAGTAGCACCTTAAAATGCACAAGATTGACAAGAATAAATAATATTAGGAAATAGCACCATACTCATGCTTTGTATTTTTAAAGCTGAACTAGTACCTTCAAATTAAGCGCTACTGGACGAGCTTAACAAATAATATTCTATTCATGTAAGATAGCACCCACAAGTTTAAAAAATAAATTGCTATATCTTTAAATAGTATGGAGAGATTGATAAAAATAGCAATATACAAGTAGCAAAGATACACAAAACATAGTTATTGCTAATATTTTTCACATAATCATCGTATTAATAATAAATAGACATCTAACACAAATATCAAAACTAATAACATGTACTTGATTGAATAATGTAATGAATGTTGCATTTAATTGCAATGTACATGTAATATATCACTATCATACAGTATATCAACCAATCACAGTAAAGAATTCAGCTCCATATAAAGCTTTCTAAAATCCAAAGCCTGTTTGGATAATATCATTTCATTTCATTTCATTTCTTTATTTAGTTCTGCATAGAAATTCAAGTACATGCTAAGAGTTTGATTGCGTTGTTAAATGTATTGACAGACGGTACATTTTGCAATTAAATTATTTTCTTTAGATGTACCAGCAACTCATTACATGGT
Organism: Heliocidaris erythrogramma; assembly: GCA_025617745.1. Classification (NCBI taxonomy): domain Eukaryota; kingdom Metazoa; phylum Echinodermata; class Echinoidea; order Camarodonta; family Echinometridae; genus Heliocidaris; species Heliocidaris erythrogramma. The sequence continues at coordinate 34,311,487 of CM046863.1, read as the reverse complement.
AGATGATTAAACAATGCTGGGGAAACTCCCATGTGAAATGAACAATAGAGGTTAAATATTTGGGCAAATTATGCACAGATAATTAAGAATAGCTCAGGTACATGTATCTACTGTCAATCTCGATGTCAGCACTTTGTTTCTTCCATCTTGCTTGTTTTAAAACTAGATGTTAATGATCTCCTGCAGTTGGTGGAGTTTGGAATTGGCTCAAAGTGGACCTCACCTGTGTGGTAATACCTGATGGAGAAAGAAAGGATTATTTTGTGTTTATTTATATAGCATTTACTATTTAAAGTGGTAAAATATTCATTGTAGAAGTGATGTTAAATCTTATTAGTACATTACACTAGATGTATATGTCTGCCTATCAATTCATGGGCCATTCTTTATAAAATAAATCAAATATTTCACTCATGACCAGGCACTTTTCCCCTTCTATCGAAAAATCACATTACCTTTCATTTGTTTAAATTTTTTTTTTTTGCTTTCTCACATTCCTTTCCAAAAAAATAAAAAATAAAAGTAGTATTTCTTAACCGTGAAGTTCTTCAAAAGATAAAAGTTGGCAAATACTCTCATTAACTGACAAATATTTCACAGTGCCTGCATAAAAAACATGAAACAAAATCCCACTCTGCATGAAATATATAACTAGTCCTGCCAACCCTCAAAACATGCTTCTTCCCGGTATAATATATGTAGCTTAAAGCAAAAAAAGACTGGCACCAATAGGTGCTTCCGGAACTCAAACGGCAAAAGTGTTGGTAATAGTGGTCAATTAAAAGATGTAATTCCGTAAGTGTGTCACGACATTTTTTGGAATATTAAGCGTAATTTAGGCAGTAGATGTATTTTTTTATCTGCTCTACGGCTCAAGGTTATTATGTTTCCATCTTGATGCAATAAAATTATGATTTTTGACAATACGTATTTTGTGTTCAGGACGTGCCACTACATTGCGCTAAGCTCCCTTAATGTGATCTACTTATTTTTTTGAGTCTGTGAATTTAACTGTTCTCTTTTGAAATGTGTGTTTTTGTAAGCAGATAATTACTGTGCAACATTTTTCCATATCTCATGGTTTAGGGTGGGAGAATGCAGAAAAGAAGTGAATACGCATTTAAATACACAATACACACATGTACATGTATGCGAACAGCCCTTGCAAAATGCTTGGGAAAGGACAAAATATGTTTTATCTCTGTGTTAATGTTGCAGTTAATATGAACAGGAAGTAATTGTGAAAACTGAGATAATACATGTAGATTTAATACAATTAATAATAGTATTGGATGGCTCTTTCTTTTGTGGGACACAATGGTTTTGCTTGGGAATATTTCACTCGTCATACCTACTCATAAAAAATGCTCAGCAGCTTGTGAATTATCCCCTTGTATCCCACTTAAGGTCATTCAATAGTATATAATTATCATTATTACTATGAAAGCGCCCTCTTTGGAGGGGTCACATAAATTATATTTTAATTATCAAATAACTTACCTATAGACCAAAGCGCCACATAGGATAGCTGCCAGTATAATGAGACCCATACATACAGCACCAACCACCCACTTCCATGTACCTGCATGTCCGGAGAGAGGTTAAAAAGATGGAATAGAAAAATATTGATAGATAATTCTGAACCTTCAATTTGCTGCGAGTGGAAAATGGCACAATCGCAGGCATGCCAGGAATGCCGATAGGCACAATAATAGGAACCAACTAACAAAAGGATTTGCATTGTGTATAGCAAAAGCTTACCAAATAACCAGTGTTAATTGCCTAAATGATAATCCTCTTATCACCTATGTGTCTAATTTATACTGGAAGTTGTAAAATAAACCCCAGGTTGTTGGGAAAACTACCCCTTGAGAAATAGGCACAGGATATTAATTGAGAGAAACAAAAAGAGCTAATCTTATACTAGAAGTTGTAAAATAAACCCAGGTTGTTGGGAAAACTACCCCTTGAGAAATAGGCACAGGATATTAATTGAGAGAAACATAAAGAGCTAATCTTATACTAGAAGTTGTAAAATAAACCCAGGTTGTTGGGAAAACTACCCCTTGAGAAATAGGCACAGGATATTATATGAGAGGAACATAAAGAGCTTATTCCTTCTATGCAAACACGATTTTTAAACAATCAACAAAGAATGGAATGAAGGGTCTTAAAACTTTGTTTCAAACTAAAATCTGGCTTGAAACAATCTTTAAAATGAACTGACCTATTTCTATATTATGAGGAATGAAAAATCGCTATTTCTAGCCCAAATTTGCTTTAGCAACCACCTGTCTATATTGCTTCTTTATGGCGATCAGTTGCCATTCTGCACACATTACAATGCACATTCTCCACTCCTCTTGGGAGAATTCCAGCCAGTACGTGGCCTGTTTCCAAGCGCGTACATGCTAATCCAACCCAAAGTGACTTTCACATCCTACCGGGTTACCAATTAATTTAACACCTGGGTGGAGAGGGGCAATGTAGATAAAATGCCTCGATCAAAGGCATAAGTGCCGTGCCGGGGTTCGAACCTAAGCTTTGCATTCCCAGTCAAGTGATTAAACCACTTGATACTTGATACTTGATGGGGAAATCCCTTTGGCAGCTCACACAGGAAGCTATACTGGGATGGTAGGTGAAGCGAGCAGTCGCAGGGAGTGTCGTGAAGTACAGAAGTGGTGGTGGGTATAGACATAGCACTTCTTAATATACAGTAAAATATGCTATGTCATCACAAAACGAATCAGTACGTAAGCTGTGTTGTCTTCATGTAATTGGTTATGCTTGCCCACTATACCACTATGGAAAATAAATAATTTCAGTTACAAGTACCTCTTTTAGCCTGATATGGGCTGGTGTCTGAATCATTATCCTCAGTAGCTATCCCTCCAACGGTTGTAGGATCTGGAACATTGATAGGGATACACTTCAACATACCTGATGAAAAAGAAGAGAGAAAAAGCGAAAACATAGAATAACGGATACCTATTGAATTCACAAACCAGAGAAGTGTATCGAATGACTATTAAACATGGGAGGGGGCACAAATGTAGATTATTTATCCGAATATCTGAATGATTGTATTCTCTAATACCCTGTTTGTAGGTGACATCAGAATAAATGTCATTGTCATTGTCATTGTCATTGTCATTGTGAATACATAAAATCAAGGTTGTGTCTAAAGTAGCTTTAATAGCAAAATGTAGTGTCATGAACAGACGCGTCTGAAACGCAAAATGCATATTGCTGAAAAATCATAATTTTATTGCATTAAGGTAGAAACATAATTAGGCCACACAGAGTGTAAAAATGCCTCAGAATGTTACCATAAAAAGGCTTACTATTACCAAAATGTCAAATATCAACTTGCAATTCACAAAAAATTTGGCTGTTTGCGTTCCGGATGGGTCTTTTCATGCCACTCCTTTCGGATAAGCTACGTGCACGTAAGTCATGACATCAACTTACCATCGACTGAATAATAGTCTGGTCTGCAGGTACATTCTCTTTCTGCACTGCACATGGTGTGTGGGAAAGGGCAATGAGAATCTACTATACAACCAACAGAGGGGTAACACGTCCTCCCATTACCTATCAGAGACAAAAGAAACAGAACAAAGATTATCACAGACTGCTACTGCTTATAAATGCTTTCACCTTAACCCCTACCATGTCGTGGGCAGCAAATCCCACCCCCAAAATTGAGTGTTGAACATTTGGTTTAGGCTTGAAAATTCATCCTCAAGCAGAACCCTGTGCCTTCAATGTAATGTTTATTCCTATAAAACATATCTTTGCCCAGTTTGCTCAAGAAAAAAACTCATTGGAAGTTAATATCTAACTCTTGATAGTTCATTTTTGACAATTGCTCAAAAATCTGGTGGCATGGAAGGGGTTAACGACATGTAGTGGCATGGAAAAGTGCTTTGTTTCAATAAATACATGTAAACACAACCTGTAAATAGACGAATTGATCTAACAATGAAATGAAATGGCACATGGGTGTTAAAGAAGGACAAACAAAGGCCTCTGAGGATCGATAGTCACCAATATGGGTCAAAACCACTAAATCGGGCCAAACGATGATTATTCGTGTCGCATACATATTTTTGATTGATGTGCCATTTTTTCAACGATATTTCCCCCTTTCCCGATTTACATCAGTCCATTATCACCAAATCAAAAAATGTAATACAGTTTTATTGTACAATAAACGCATTAAATGTGTTAGTGAGACACACATTGTATGATTTATGACTGAAAACCCTCTGTCGCCTAGACAGAAATCGGCATATTTTGACTTATTATTTACAAATGATAACACGCAATGACTCAAATTGATTAGTTTTATGTACAAAAGTGATCTAAATAACAGAAACACCCAACGCGAAGAGTTCCCTGGGTATTCTTTTTAAAATATTGGTAGAGTGATTTTGTCGCAAGATTCATTGAAACTTACGTTACCATAGTTGTATAATAAAACAAAATACTATGCGAATGCCAATAGCAGAAATAAATTTCATGTGTGAATGCACGATGACTTTGTAATAATCACATATGATATAATAATCATGTAAAAGTCACTAAATCTGTCAGAATGAAGGAGAAAATTTGATGAGATAAGCGTAGATTTAAGGATTGTAACCTACGTTACCACTTTTCCTATCAGATGAAAATGCATATGCCGATAGAGGCAATTTATGCAGTAGCACTTATCTAGTGTTACCATGTTACTAATCAAAAGTTTTCAAAGATGTATATTTCTTTCTGTTATTACCAATCATCAACATAATTGTAACATACGTGATGAAACTTACGTTACCACTTTTTCTTTTTTTATTTTTTACATAAAGTATACCCCCTTACAAAAGTTATTTAAGTTCACGCCATCTACGGACGGCCTGTACGAACCTAGCAGCCGCTTTCAATTCAACATGGCACGAGTTTTTTACTTCTCCCGTGAGTTTGTAAAGAAGGAAAAACAATCTGGAAATCAATGAAAACTTTTTTCTAAAAATTAGTATGTTATGTCTCTTAGTAATCTCTATTCTACCCTTGGATGTCCACCCAATATCTAAAACTCTCAAATAAGACGATTCATTAAGGTGGATGATATTTTAATTTATAGTAAGGTCAGCTATCATCCATCCATGTAGCAACGTAAGTTTCACAAATAGTAACGTAGGTTTCAAAAAGTATGCACTTAACAGTAAAAGGCTTTACTAAATATGTTCTGATTTAGAATAATAATATTTTGTTCATGTGGAAATGTTTATGATGTCCAAAACAGTACTGCGTGAATTTCTCTTCTCTTTTGCCAAGTTATGGATGTGAAATATTTACTGAAAGATTTATATATTTTCTCAAATAATGCCGAATTTAGAAAATCAATTACTCTTATTCCGTTTCTAAAATTCTGTAACCCTTGGGACATAATATGATTTATAATTTTAGTCATGACATTTAGCAATCTTAGACTTGTTTCTTCAATATTTACTAACAATATCTTAATGATTATATATCATGAATCCAACGGTAACGTAAGTTTCAATGAAGGTAACGTATGTTACACGGACATTTCACTAATTGTTTTCCTTTTTTTCACTTTTTTTCCAAAACCCCATAATAGGGAAAGATGGGGAAATCAAGGGCAGAGATTCAAGCAGCTTACAGGGCTAGAACCTGGCTCATGAACAAAAATCAACAATAGAAGACGTCTTCAAATTCTCCTTCATGAAAAAATCGGAAAAGCTATAAATAATGCATGTCAAATACCAAATTGAAGCCTGCATGTACTGTACATGTATCCTAATGCATTTCGGCCACATTGGCATTGCCTAATTTGTATAATTCGCAGTTGGAAATTTATTTGCATTTTTAATCATTTTATACAGTTTCCTATCCCTATATTACATACATTACATACATTACATGCGGATACCGGCGCTATAGAAGAAGCCATCATCATCATCATCATCATCGATTAGATATAATTAACACAAGAAGATACATGTATATCAAAACCCTCATTTATTATACATATAACTTGCATGTTTAGATTAGCTCTGTGAACAAAATGTGACTTCCATATTTTTTTCTTAAAGACTCAAAAGGCATCTTGAATTAATCGCTGCTTATTATGTATTCAGTGATGTATATTAGCAGTGGCGGATCCAGGATTGAGTAAACGGGGGGAGGGGCACACACACACAAAAAAGGCTTTTCCCCTCCAAAATTCTCTGACAATCCAAAAAAAAAAGGGTCCTCAGCATTTCAGAGACTCTCCTTATCACTTCAAAATTCTCTGACAAGCAAAAAAATAAATAAATAAAAAAAATTTTAAAAAAGGTCCTCAGCATTTCAGAGACTCTCCTTTATCACTTCAAAATTCTCTGACAAGCAAAAAAAAAAAAAGAATTTAAAAATTTAAAAGAAAAGGTCCTCAGTATTTTTGTGTATCTCCGGACATGCCAAAAAAAAAAAAAAAAGGGCTTTTTTCGGGGGCCGGGGGGGGGGGGGGGGCACGTGGCCCCTGTGCCCCCCCCCCCCCCCTCCCCCCTGGATCCGCCACTGATTAGCTTCATCGAAATCATGAGATACATTTGCCAGAGTTGGCCGGGAGTTCCCCAAATATTTGTTTCATTGTTGATGAACGGTTATTGTAATTGTAGAGGAATGCTCCCAAGTGGCAGTGATGTATATGACATGCAGTATAGACAACTGAAGTTGCCTTGCATTGATTTCGCGACAACAGTTGCCATCCTGTTCAATAGAAGCCGTTAGATATGATGACGTTCTAAGTTGCTTTTGATGATTGTCGTTAAGGAATTGTTGTCTATTGATTTTTGAAAAAGAGTTGTATAACCAAAATATTCATTCAGTGTTGCAGAAAAACATGTAACCTACGTTACTTAAAGTTGGAAACTTATGTTCTCTAAACATGAACGACAGTATGTAATATAATATTAATAAATTAATATTCAAAATTGTATCCACCTAAATTCCAATGTGTATTAACATGCACTTGATGTCATTAGGGACATCTGAATCTTAATTTTTCATTTTACCAGGTGGGAATATAACCATAATAATATGCTTCACTAAACTATGTTTCACTAAAACAAGTTTAAGTTAGATGATTAGTTGACGTTCTGAAAATTGCTGTTAATAATTTTCGTTAAAGAATTGTTAATTGTTTACTGATTATTCATGACTGTTAGATAAATTATATATATAATATGCTAAACATTCATTCAGTATAAGAACAAGACACGTAACTTACGTTACTTGAAATTGGAAACCTACGTTACCGAAACATGAACCACCGTTAGTCATATTATATCAATAAATACTGTGCAAATGGTAACCACCCAAATTCCGATGGGTATTAACATGGATTTGATATTTAAGGGACATCCGAATCTTAACTTTGTATTTCACCAGGTGGGAATATATCATAAAGTTTTCATTGCTTCACGAAAACAGGCGTTTGATAACACTTTTTCCGATCAAAGCGTGGTTTTTTAAAGTACCTCCGAAAAGGATAAAAATGTTGTCAAAATCGCAATATTTCGATATTTATGTAGAAAGGAGACCCTAATAAACACACATACTAAATTTGGAACCCAAAGAGTGTCCATGAGCTGAGAATTTTACGTTGAAAATGACAATTTTTCAGACCAAAAATAGGCTAAAACGAAGGTCCCTTGATTACATCCGGGAACCTGTGACGTAATAGGGAAGACAACGCAGCTTTCCCAGTTACGATCCCTTGTTTATGCACACTCATTAGCGTTCTGACTTGTAATTTTTGCTCGGAAAATGACCGACGAATCTCGTGAAAGTGACATTGATCTAGTTATGGATATTGAGGTCGAAATCCCATCAGATTCGAGCTATAGTACAGGAAGTAATAGCGACGAAGATGAAGGAGAAATTGGAGAATTACTGGACGGAAATTTGGAGGGTGATGGCGGCGACAGGGCAACGGATGCCCAGCCAAGAGCCTACCGGCACGAACCCGAGCTGCGTCGGGAGGAAGGCGCTGATGACCAGCAGGATGCGCTTCGCGAGCTTGCTGTCCATGGCCCCAACGTGGATCCGAGCAGACTTGACCCTCGAAATATAGGAAATTGGTAAGTCTTTGAATATTTTCGTTTTTAATTAACATTGTTGGAGAAAGCTACAAATTGTTTACGAGATTTGTATCAATTTTCATTGGAAAAATATGGTGTCTATCAATCATGATTGCGTGGGGAAAGTATTTCAATCCATCATCACCTCACTCAGTACTTGTCAATGCGGGAGAAATCTAATCTGCAAAGTGCAATGAATCTGGATGTGAGTTGACAAGTGTATGCACGCCATGACTTGAGGCTTTACTTAAAAACCCAATAAGAACCCTAACCCCAGTCCTACATGTATTATGTAATCCTAACCATAAACTTAATCCTAACCATAAACTTAATCCTACATGTAGCTGTAATTAAATTCTAATCTAACTCTAAGGTTAGTACACTTGTCAACTAGCACAGAAATCTTGATACCTTCTCAAATTTTGTCAAGTGTCAGTATAATTATTAGTTTTTGATCTCTTGTTGTTTTTTAAATAGGTGTCGGTGTGGATGCTGCTCGATCCATCCGTCATTTACCGTCGGTGAATGTGTTTGCTGCCGCTCAATTCCTGAGGTGGATAATCAAGCGGGAGAGAACGGCGTCGCCTGCATAACGCAAGCTGCTGACTTCGAGGCTGCGATTTTGAACCCCACGGTGCTTTACATCGGGTGGATCCAGTTCACTGATAGGTGGCGTAGGGTGGCAAGGAGATTTGCAGATCGCAACAACGAGTAAGTTTTATTAATATTTTGGGAATATTTATTTTGATTACCCAGTTTTGTCTATTTTGCAATAGCCCTAATTTCTGTGCTCTTTGCACGAAATGTCAAAAACTCGAAATGTAGTGGGGCAGGTTCACTCCCCCCCCCCCTCCCCCTTTCTCTAAAATTGTGAAAAATACAGAATAATATTCATGCAACATTGATCCTTTTCAAAAGTTGGTGGTATAATTATAAGCCTTTTTTTCAAGGAAGTGTAGTTGCGGATAAGTGGTGCAGCTTATCCGCAGATACTGTGTCAGACTTGAAACTCATTTTTTTGTTGGAAATTTCATTTATTTTGCTAAAAAGATCATTTTGAAGAAACTATACATAATTGCTGCCCCCTTCCCTCAAAAGTAACCCATGCTCTAGAGCTGTTGTGAATGTGTTTGTGAGAGAATTTAGGAAGAGGAGAGGAAAACTGTAAAAAGTTCATGAATGATAGGGTAAATCTTAAAATCCGAAGAGACTTTGTAAAGGAAGATTTAGATGTGCAAGTGCATTACTGCAAGATGACTAAGTTAAATTGTTACATACATAACAGTTTTGGAAAAAAATCAGTTAACTAAAATTTGTATATTTTGATTTTACATTTTATCATCTGCAGGAAGTATCGTTACGTGGGGTATCGCCAGTTCGTCAGATGGTGCTGGGGATATCTTGGAAGAGACATCCGGGTACAGCTCCCATCCTGTGTTCTCTACGCGATCAAGACTGCGTATCCGGATAGGGGAAACGTCTACAGAGGTACTCAATTGCGACCACTGGAGAATGATTGAGCAAGAATTATGAACATTTAAAACTTGGAACCTTTATCATCTAGTACATGTACAACTAATTCTGGTTGTATTTTATTTTATTTTTTTAAAGAAAGACAATGTGAAAATGCTATCATAAGCAGCTAAATTGTACTTCATTTGTTTTCCTTTTTTGATTAGTCAGGTGCTAATGGAATGTTGCCCTCTCCAACGATGTGGGCACTTTTTTTTATAGTACACTCAATTAATGAATCTTCTGCAGTATATATACAAATGTATTCTAAAGAGAATCTTTTCGATTCCCTGATTACAGTTATTTAGTTATCAAAATCAGTGCATTTGATTGTCATTATTTTTTCAAATTGGAGGTTGTTGTTTTATTATGACTGTAAATCATGGGGGTAAGAGCCTATAGTTGATGAGGCTTCCAAGAACTTCACAAAAGTGGCTCTGAGATTTTAGTCTGTTAATTACGCAGTTAACTCTATTTAAAAAAAAAGATTGATACCTGTAGTTTTTTCTGTATTCATTTTCCCTCCAAACTGCTAAAACAGTGAAAATGGGAAGGGGCTATGGCAAAAGGGAATAAAATTTGGAAGAACTTTTAAAATTATTTTTTGATAGTTATTTGATGTATTATTGTTGATACATCGAGGCTCCATACTAACTTTTTTGGGCAGTTGCCCCTAATAGGGCCACCAAAATTAATAATCATGGTGGCCCAAACATAGAAGCTGGTAGCCTGAAAATGAAACTACACATTCAGTTATGCGCATTCAGAGCAAAATTGCTAGTCATGCACTATCAGGCCAACAGAATCAAAATATTGTTCAAATTTGATGGCCCGAAGCCAAATTTTGGTGACCCTGGACCCCTGCCCTCGAGCCCTGGATACATGTATACTTTTCTTGACAGTTAATTTATTCATGTATAGTTGAGATTCTTTTCTCGATAGTTATTGATGTATTTATTAGTTCTTGATGTATTAATTTTCCAGAAAACTACAAAGGCATGGAAAAAGTGGGAAGGGGGCTGTGGTGATGGGAAGGAAAGGAAGAAGAAACGTAAGAATGGAAGGACTTTTTAAATTACTTGTGAGATTTTTTCTTTTTTGAGGGGGGGGGGGGGGGGGGTCCAATCATTGTCTTATTCATCTCAATTCTTGTACAGTGAAACCCCGATATAACAAAGTCAGTTATAACAAAGTCAGTTATAACAAAACTCCCTTTTTACAAATATGACTGAATCAAATTGTTAACATTTCTTTGTTTTTAACCCTAATATAACAAAAAGTCTCCTAATGCCCAAAGGTCTTTGTTATAATATGGTTCCACTCTATATGTTGAAATAAATATTGGGATAATAAAAGGCAAAAGAACTTCTAGTAAAGGGACATTTCAATATGTTTTACCCCTTTATCGCGAACTTGTACTGCATATTGAACATTTATGGGGGGGGGGGGGGGACTCTGAATAGGACAAAATTATAAAAGCTTATTAAAAAATATATGAATACATTGTACAGTGGAACCCCATTATAAAAAAGTCAGTTATAACAAAACTTAAAACATAGTCATTTGACTGGCTCAAATTCTTCACATTTCTTTGTCTTTTAACCCTTGTATAACAAAAGGATTCCCAAGGCCAAAAAGACTTTGTTATGAGGTTCCACTGTATATGTTGAAATAAATATTGATTCAATAAAAGGAGGAAAGAACTTCAGGTAAAGGGAATTTTTTCAACATATCGCAAGAACTGTATGCTGAACATTTTTTTTTTTTTTTTTTTACTGTGGATAGGACAAACTATAAAAGCTAATATAAAACTATCCTAATAAACTGTACAGTGGTACCCCATAATAACAAAATCAGTAATAACAAAACTCTTATAAAAAAAAGTAATTTCATCGGCTCACTTTACATTTCTTTGTCTTTTAACCCTGCTAAATTCCTGATAAAACAAAAGGATTCCCAAAGCCCAACAGTCTTTGTTATAACGAGGTTCCACTGTATTACAACTATGGCAAAGCAGACAAAACAAATTACACAGATCAATCCTTAGGCAAATCAATCCTTAGGCAAATCAATACTTGTTGAAAAGACTTATATTTCAACTAAGCACATGGTGAAAAACATTAGTACTTGGATGGTATAACATGGCAAATATTAAGAAAACCTTGCTATATTCTACCTTTAATATTACAATAAGGTCCTGCTGTACTTTCACAATTGATAGAACTTCAGGTTTTCAAGAAACCAGACTCTGTCTCATTTTATATCTGAGAATATATGCAGGGATGGTAGTCAAAACCATCTCAAACATGCAACAATTATAGTGATTGAGACAAAAAAGTTTACTAAATTACGCATAAACATAGGGAGTCCCAATATAACGTCTGTCACACCTTTCTTTGACTCACCTATGGAGAGAATTTTCATACAGCAAAAGATGTGCATTCATTCAGGTCCCTCACAAAAATTAAGAATCTGAGAGGGGAGCACAAGTCTATTTTTATTTTCACTGGAAAAACAGCCTACACCATACAAATATTCAGTCTGTCAGTGTAAAAAATAACCCTGGTGGATTTTGACAAAGAAATATGCTTCCAACTGAAAGCAATTATTTCAGAACTTGTTGACACAAAATATTCTTACCCAGTGATGATAAAGATATCTTATCTTTGCATTCTTTGGCACTAAAATACATTCCCTTCTTTTGTAACTAGAAGCGAGATGATAAAATGTGCCCCAATGACGTACACAAACAAATAAATGTTGCCCCGCTATTTCGCAATTCACAACTACATCAGAATGGATTTTGACTGATTTTGAGTCAAATATAAATGAATTGCTTGGAAACGGACAAAGTAGTTCAACGTGAAAGATTTTTCAATAGAATATGGTAGCCATGGCAACTCCGATATATCCAATTACGAAAATGGTTACATGCACTAAAATGTTACATTTCTGGACATTTTTTTTTCTGTCATTAAAGGGAGAATTTAACATCGTTGTGTCACAGTTAATGATTCACTCATAATTGCAAACCTTTGGGTCAGACAGGAATCACCTGAATTTATTAGACTAATCGGTTGTGTATTTCTCGAGATATGACTGAAAATTGATTTCGATTTTGAAAAGCGCGTGTGGGCTTGAGTGAGTGGTTTGCTATTCACCGCCCCAGGAAGTCCGGCGGAGAACGGAGCGAGCACTGGCCTTGCGGTACGAAGCGGTACACATGCTTTTTGTTCCCGTGCACAAAATAAAAATTCCAATTTTCAATTGTTGATATCTGGAGGAATACACACTTTACTTGTCTATAAAATTCAGGCGATTCCTGTCTGACCCAAAGGTTTCGAAATATGCCTGGCTCATTGGCTGGATCTGAGATTTTGTTTCAAGTTCTATGACAAAGTAAAACGATCCCTTTAACTCTCCGTAAATCGGCGATGCATCTGGGCCTGCTGGATGACTTCCTCCTTTATAGGTCTCTCGTACTTCGAAGACAGTGACGGCTTGTCCTCTAGCTCAGGCATTTCATCACGAAGCTTCTGTTTCTGAGAAACTAGGGCCAACATCTCCTCCATCAGCATCTCCACATAGTCTTAACAAAATAAAGTAATAATAGAAAAGGCTTGATAAGTATTTCCACTGACTATCAACATAATATGTATCAATGATTCAACACACATCAACAACACCCACACAGATATCTGATGAGTAAATTGCCAGTATGGCTCATGACTACTCTTCACTCTCATAGACCCGATTTTTCTCTCGAGCTTAGTTTCATAGAACCAGCCCTGAGGTTTACATGTAGATAGGTCCAAAGAAAGATAAAAGTGAAATTCAAAGAAATAGAAAAACTCTATATGATTATTTCCAAATTGTTATCTCCTGTCTATCAATGTGCAAGGCAAGAGTTGATCAAGGATTATGAATAATAACTGAGCATATTCCGTCATCATAAAAATCTCATTTCTACAATAATTTTTATTTTCTAAGTATACAATTCCATGTCTATATTACCAGAAAATGCTTTATTATACCTATTCAATTCACCATAATTAATTAATTTCTATGATATTTTTATTCAATTTCATTTTATTCATTTATTATTGTTTACTCTTTTTTTATGGGGGGGGGGGGGGGGGAGAGGAGTAATGACAGTACAAAAACTCAATTGTTCACCTCTTTTTTCCACCAAGATTAATTGACCCATATCAATAGAAAAGTATGCCCTGATGTAAAATTATTTACAAGAATATGTTCCATTGATAATATACTCACCAAAGGTGCAAGCTGTTAGCACTTTGCTTACAGTTGGTCGCCCCTCTTTGGCTTTTTGGTAGGTCAGCTTGAAGATTGGTGTACCATCTGAGTGCCTGGTTGCCTGGTCCCGATCGGAATTTTCATTCCAGTGCATTACTGCCAACATCAACCTGTACAACAAGAGTGTCATATTTTGCTTACTTTGAAATTTCACGGTAGACAACTTGAATCAGTAGGATTCAGATAAAGGAATCTTAGTTGAAGAAATATGACTATACAGAATACATTCTAGCAATTGCAGCTGAGCACATTCATGAGGCACTAACTTCACCATTTAGATTTTTTTGTGTGTTTCAAATGAGAACCTTTAAAGAAGGTGACCTCACTTAATCTGCAAAAATAAAACCATCATGAACAAAACTAGGATTGACATGACGTTTGCAAAGGAAGGGCAACTCCACATCATACATGTAATGCCTATGGCAGTACTTGTGGCAGAAGCATAAACCTCACAAACCTCATAAACCGCATCCTCACCTGCATTTCATTCCTGGGTAGGAATATGCGAGCATCTTCGGAGCCCAGTGGAGGAGGACGCTGTGGAATGCTTCCACAGAACTTGTCTGGCCAATGGGGGACATCTTCTTGATGTCGTTCACCAAGCGTGTCTTCAAGAGGTCGTCACACATCTTGACGTAGACTTTGCTCCCTAAAATTGAAAAGAAGAAAAAAAATATAATTTCAGTGGTTTCCATTTTGCCAATATTGGTGTTGAGAACATTTACCTTCAAGCAATGGGGAAAAAATCAATACAATAATTGCAATCTTTTGTTCCTTTTATTGACATCCATACAATTTTCTTATAAGTGAATTTTGAGAATTAAAGAAAATTGCTGTACTGGTAGATCAATTTGAAATAAACTTCAGACAGAGAGTTTAGTAAGTGTGGGACCCGTTTTCATTTTCTAAAGTTAACATTTGCACTGAAATGACATACCATCTCTCATCCACTCTCGCTGGGGGTAGTCCTCCTGGTGTTCACATTTAGGGAAGACCTGGCTCTCATGCTGATGGATTCCCCGAACATGGTTGAAGATAGACTTGTATTTCGCTTCGATCAATTGGCCGTCTCCGCTTGGCGTTGATGAGGCGCACCAGTAGACATGGTTTACAACTGAACGCTTCCATAACAGGGCAGCTTCACAGTCTTTCTGCTTTGACAGGGCTTTCATCTTTTTCTGGATTCCTGAATTATAATAAACAAAAACAAGTACATACATGTAGATAACTGAATGACAGTTGTGAAGTGTTGCACTGAAAGGAACTTTACGATTTTTAATTTATATATATTATATAGAAAATAACACACTTTAGCTGGAAAGTAACAAGCACAAAATAAAGAAAAGAATTTTTTTTTTTTCGTTTCTTTGACCAGAGAACATCCTGTGTAGTAAGGACATCCTCTTTTTTACATTCTTAGTTTTCCCCAAAAAATGTAAATATTGAGCTCACCTTTAGCAATGTGCCAAACGTCATAGCGGTGGTCAATCTCAGGATGGTTCTCACGTAGCCACTTTGCCACTTGGGTATGGCGGTCTGTGATGAGGCTCCCCACCTGCAGTCCCAGTTCCTCCACCTTAGCCAAACATCTCACAAGTCCCTCATTCTCCATTGCGTTACTAGATGTAACCTCATTACTCTGCAAATAAAAAAAATATAACGTTGGAGAGTATATACCTATTTTCATTTAATTTGCTAGGTATTGTAAAAGGTAAGAATGTTGGTGATTTAAAAAGATATAGTCAGGCCTAAAAATATGGCACATGAAATATTTAAAAAAAAAAAGAAAAAAAAAAGCATGTGATGCACCCTACACCGTAAATTGGACCAATCTAAATAATGACCCACATATTTCATCTTAAAAAAGGAACCAATTGAAGGCAGTCAATAGTATGTGTTCTGTACAACTTGCCCCAAATAAAATCAATTTGGTCATCAGTTACAATGACACATGTATTTAGAGCTAGGTCGATAAAGACACAAAGATGGGATAACGCATGAAATTTCATGTAGATAGTAGATTTACTCCTACCTGTACTAACTGGATGTCCAGGATCTTCCTCCGCTTGATGTCCATGAGGCTGTAGCTCCCGAACTTCGCAGAGTGTCCTGGCGAATCTGCCCTACCATCACCTCCTAGCGTCAACTTTTCATCACTGTCGATGCTCCGTACGAGCCGTCCTTGCATTCTTTTGAAGACCTGGATGATCGCAGGTTGTAGCCAGTCTTTCTGGTGGTCCAGAAAGGTCCTATTTGATATGACCTGAATAAGGGTGGGAAAAAGAGAGAAGTACAAAATCATATTCATCAGTGTAAGAGTAAAAGAGTTATTTTGAACTGTCACCTATATAAAGATATGTATAATAATGAAGCAATGATAGAGAGATAACATGTTTTACTTGTAACACACACACACACACATACAGATACATCCATACTCATGATTCAACAGGAAATTATAATGGGTGAGCCAAAACAAATGGAGAGAAGGAAAAAGAGTGGTAATAATAATTGAAATACTAATTTAATACACCCTTTTATTTGTTCACACTTCAGCAATTATACTTAGCGTAACAAATCACTCACATGCACGCTAACACATACTCAGTCACAATTACAAACATGCCAGATTTTTTCAGTTCATCTTTTTTTTCCCTCACTCAATGGAAGTAAACATGGAAGAAAATAGTAAACATTATGCTACCTTTAGATTCATGTGGTTTAGAAGACGCAGAACCTTGGCAGGGCTGGCACCTCCAAACAGAATTGCAGCCGAGAGCAGAATATTTCCAGCCATAAAACTTCCCTCGCGTGGCTGGGAGTCCCACTCCCAAACTTTTCCACAACTTGCACATGTGGTGCGGATGCGCAGCTGGCTACCGAAAGACTTTGGCCGGATCTTTTCAGCTACGACCGTCTGTTTATGGCATCCAACACAAGTCTGAAAGAGTGCCATCAGGTTTGACTCGAAGACGATGTATTTTTCTTCTTGCAGAATGTCTGAATGGGGTTTGCTACAAGAAAAATAAAAACAGAAAATTAATGTCACATTCATTGAGTTACCAGGCTGCCTAAATAATGCAGATACAAACATTGATCTTTGATTTCTCTCAAAGTATTTTGTGGTGTAAAAAGTAATGATTCATTGTTCATGTCATATACAGGAGTGAATTTGCAGGAGAAAACTTTTCCGACAACTAATCAAAATACCTTTGACAGTAGCTGATTACTGTACAAAAAAAAAGTCGATAAGAAAATCATAAGAGTCATAATTTGGATATAGAATGATTAGTAATGCAACATTTTTTAATCATCATTCACTGTTTTTTCTTTTAAGTAATAAAAAATTATTGACTCGTTTGTGGAGAGCACAACTTAAAAATGTGGGATTCATCTGTGCATGCTCTGAGCAGGAAAGAATTTATCATAATGAACTAGAGACAAATTTTGGCAGCAATTAGTGTGTCAGTAATCAAAATATCTATACAGGCTATGAAGTAATTAAAAAAATATATATATTTACACTTTGATTATTTCATCATCTTTAGAGACTCCAGCATCTTCTTCAGGTTCATATGAAGGGTCCCTTTTTTCGTCATCCTCGAACTCCTCGATCTCAATGTCTTCTATCTCCTCCTCTTTGTAGGTGTCTTCATCACTCTCTGAAGTCTGAACTCCAACATCTGCCACTTGCAATGTAGGGCTATCAGTAGCAGCTTTCTCTGTAAAACTCACTTGAGTTCCTAGAAAAAAGGAAAATAAAAATAATTAGGAAATACAGAACATACATTACTACCCATATGCATCAAATAATCACCTTCATTGTACAGTTTTAATCGGGATTCATCATGTATAACAAGGGGGAAAAAATATATATCTTTTAACATTTTTGTAGGCTACTTTTTACAATGACAGCTCCAAAAACAACCAAATATTACCAAAATAAACTTTGTGTTTATAAGAATTTTCAGGGGCTCCTTCATCATTTTTCTGGGCTACTTTTGGCATTTTGGGGGCGAATTCACCCTGAGCCCCCGAGCAGTTTTTTCCCTGTGTATACATGTAACTGTTACATTACACAAAAAATATACATGCATGTCATTCAAATAAAAACAGAAACAAATATTACAGAGGACATTTATTATTACGTTTTTATCTCAAATAATGTAACAGCAAATAGCTAAAATTTTTCATAATTAATCCTTTACTAGTAATATGTGCATAAACATAACTTAATAAATAAATATAAATAATAAAAAATATGTATTTAATATTTGCATCATTATTAAATCTTGGTCATGGCAGGTACTTTTGCATTTATCTTTGGCACCATCTCAACTACCTGGGGAACATGCTACAGAGTTCAAAGAATACAAGTGCACACAGTCATTTGACACGTAATCAAAGCACCAATTTATTCCTAGGTGGAAAGAAGTAATTTAGATAAATTCATACCGCAGAAATGCATTGGAATTTAGTGGCATATTGGGAACAAACAACACAAGCATTGAGTGACAAACTTCTTATTGAACAAAGCCACAACATTCCCACAGATACATAATCATGAAACAATATTGAAAATTGAGTCAGGACCATTATTAATTTTTTATGCCAAGGAATTAATCATTTGGGTCATTACAGTTCAGAGATTTTGTGGGGGAATAGATAAACTTTGAAAACTTGTGTTTCGGAAATGTTTCCCTTACAAAATTTCCAGTGTACTGTAAGGTTTATCTAACACACTGTGCCACTGTAAAGTTTAATGACAACTTACCTCTACTAATGCCTCTCGGTTTTACTTGTACTCTGCATGAAACCTTGGATACACGGACCTTGAGTGTCCCAATTTTGTGGTTCCTTACCTAAAAAAAAAAAAAAAATGATTATAAAGAATTCTTATTTACAGGTGCAGCAGCTGCTACTTATAAAAACTGGGGGAAAAATTGTTTGGACAACCTATCTGAGACACCATTTCAACTGTAAAAAGAAGATGCACCACAAAAGTTTTATATCTACGTTCAACTTGATCTGAGAGAAACAGGTTTCCCAACTGACAATTTTAAGTAGTGCAATGTTGGAGAAGTTAATTTGGGGGCTGACATCTTATATTATCTAAAGAAAAAAAAAGGGTCACATCTGAGATTCCATTTTTAAAGATCTTTAAGTCCTGTATTGAAAATTTAATCAAATTCATCATTATTGATATGATGGCAATTTTGTGTATTTTTATGAGAATTACAATAAATTCATTAATGCATCACAAACGAGAATGATAAAAAGGTACTCACCTCCGGAGAGAACTGCACCTCTTTAGACCTATTCATGAAGTCTCTCAAGTGCTTATCCTCTTCCTTTTCAACAGCCTTCCTTCTCTTTTCCTCTTCTTCCTTGTCGAACTCAACAAATATGTCAGCCACTTCCTGTAAATGATTAGAATTGAACACAAACAGATATAAAGACTCAAGAAACGCTCAAAATGGTTAGCCTTTTTTTTAATTATTACTATTTGTTTACATGTAAATATACATTTACTATCTTTTCAAATTTTATTATTTTAAATTTGTTTATTCACAACTTTTCATTTCATTCACTGGTATCGAGTCGGTCAATTTCATAGATGATTCTTTTTCTTCAAGTAATCTTCAAAAGGCTTTGAAAGCCTACCACAGATATTACTGAAGATGTATTGAGTGGCCAAGTGGGTTACTACATGTAGAAAAATGCTATTTAATAAAGACAAGAGGTTCTGCTGTTTGTCGAGCAAGAGGATATGGCATCAAGGATGGAAGTTTGTATAAATTTGTTTTTGTTTCCTCTAAGTTGAAATGACGAAGGAAAGTCCAATTGTCTCAAAAAAAATATACAACTATCAGTGTATTTTAAGAAACAAAAATTACTTCACATCACATATGTTACACTACGCAGTACGCACCTTCTTCTTGATGTAGATTGATTCCCGACGTGATACAGATGTCAAAGATGAGGCTGGAAGTGTTGATGACGAGGATGACGAAGCCGAGGATGGAAGTGTTGATGCCAGGGATGACGAAGATGAAGTATATGATGTTGAAAAGGGATGGTTGGCCTCGTAAACTGATGGAACAGCATCTCTCTTGAGGGCTGGGGTTTTAGTTCTCAGGCCCTCCATGTTCATCATTACGTCTGACGGCTCATAGTCCTCTTTCACAAAATGTCCCGAGCACACAATTACCTCCCTATACGTGCAAGCCCGTTGCGTATCAAAGTGTCTGGTTCTGTTTATAAAATTGATCCAGCTGCGTTGCAAAGCTGAGAACCTCTGCTGGCCAGAAGGCATTTTTCCAGGCATTTTATGCATGAAGAAGCCATGCTGTGCCTCGTTCCCACATCCAAACACCATGCACCGCCTTCCTGTCTTTCTCTTTTTCCCAGGAGGACCTGGATCCATCAGGGTCTGAAAAATAATAGAAATGAATGAAAAACAAAAACAAATTATTTTATGACATCACATATTTCCTGAAATTTAGATTTGGTTGGAATTATATAAAGTTTAATTTCATCATGTTCATGTTTCCACTGTGTTGTAAATTCATGTAATGAAGCAGATTTTTTTTTGCTTCATTGACAAATGAAATGGGGCCTTATCAAAGATATATGATTGACAAACGGGCTTTGATTTGGACCATCCAAAAGTGGAGAAATGTTTTGTTCGTCTCGACCCGTCGCGTTTACAGCCACCAGACACCAACTCCAGAGTTGGGGCTGACGTGGTTTCACAGCGGTGTATTTTCTACGGTGTCGACGGAACCGAAAGACGTTCAATATGATTTTGTACAGAATTAAAAAAAAATACAACTACATCAAAATTAACATAAGACAATGATTAAGCGGTAAAAATTATTGATACTGAAAAATGCGCTGTAATATCATGGATTTTATAGCTCAAAATCGATATGATAAATCGGATAACTCGACTAACCTATCACACTCTATTGATCTGTCATTCTAAGTGAAAAAGTTGAATATTAAAAATTCTAAGATTTCTTCGCTTAGGTAGCATACTTTAATTAGCCTAGGTCTAGAATTAACCTAGCTTATCATTTCAGTTTATATAAATACATTGTAGGCTAATCTAATTTCACACCTCTAGGGCCTAACTTTTTAGGCCCTACTGCCAATTCACAGGAAATTGGTGACATTGTTTTATTTGTGTGGTTTTGTAAAGCCTTGAACAAATTATTTTTGAAATCTTAATTTTGCTCAGACTCTGATATGAAATTCATTTATGAATCATGTCATGCCTCATCATGGTCTGGAAACACTTCAACATTAGTGAATTTGATATCTGCAAGACTTTATGAATCAAGTAGGCCTAGGCCCTAGGCCCTATTAGCTTGGATTATATTTATATTGCCATTTTTATTGGAGACTCCAACAGAAATTGAGCAATTTAGAAGCAAATTCTTGTAGACCAAACTATATTCATTCACCTTTGCTAAGATGAACGTTTGCCAGGTGTGATCTAACTTAGATATGGAGTTTGCCGCAACTGTCAATTGAAAGCAGCATGAATATGTATGCGCGGGACTACGCAGCGCTTGACGCTACAGTGAACTGCGGCAAATGTCCAAGGCTAAGCCTAAGCACTACGACCTTCCAAAAGTCTGTCAATTTGTAATATTTCTGCAATGAAATGCATACACGTATGACAGGAAGGAGATATTAGATAACGTTTATTGTAAACAGGTAAAAATACTCGCTGTAATGTAAGCGAAAAATGCGCTGTAATATCATGGATTTTATAACTCAAAATCGATATAAATCGGATAACTCGACTAACCTATCACACTCTTCATTATTCATGACGCCGGTGGAGGATGTACAAATGATCTCAAAAAATCACCGATTTATCACTTTTTAGCAAATCAAACGAACATATAACTACATCAAACTTACCGTAAGACAATGCAGAATCCAATTGAAGGAAGTATTCTGATGATTATAATCAAATAACGCTGGATTTTTCCGTTAGAAACTGGCATGTAAAACGTTGGATTTCGCGAAAAATGCACGGAATACAATGTTTAAATCTCCGAGGTGCGCAATATGATCTGTGAAGCTGTCTTCACAATGACGTCACAGCCGAATCGGCGAGAAAATCTGGGTCGCTCTTAGCTCAAATTAGGACTCGCGTGGATACTTTTTTTTCTTGATTTTTGAAGACTTTAATCACATTTTCAGTCAAATTGAGTAATGGAATCGTATTCAGAAGGTATTGATCTGTCATTCTAAGTGAAAAAGTTCGAATATTAGAAATTCTAAGATATTTCTTCGCTTAGGTACTTTAAGCAAACCCTCGGTGATAAATGTGATGGATCTTGAAATGGATGACTTTGAACTAACCTTTCCTGCAGGTGATGGTTTTTGTAGTTTTTTCTGACTTTCACAATGTTTCTCTATTGTTATAATGATGTTGGTAACGTATGTTACAGTGTGTACTTGGCACAGTCAATTTGAAATATGTGAAACTTAATAAAACAACAATATTACGTGATCATATTTTCCTGGATTGTATTCTGGCATTATGTCCTTCGTGTGCTCTGAAGACGAACCGAATTTCATGAGGTTTTATTTTTACCCTTTCTGATTTTCTAATTGAGCCGATTTAGTGGTTGTCCCCAATATGTGTCTTAGAAGAAATGTGAAGAACACTCCACTAAACCTATATGGCATTTCATTTTCCAACAGCAATTCCTTTCTTCTGATTTCCCCCTTTTGTTTTAAAGGGAATTTAACATGTTGTGTGTAAAGACTAACTACTTGTAGGTATAAGGACTAAAGTTTAAAGAGAAGGTTTATTTCTGAGGAAAAATGAAAAATAATTTGTGCGCTATCTCATTCTTTTAATTTTAGTTTGGAAGAACATCGATAGTAGAAATTTTCTCCTGGAAAGAATTGCTCTTCAAATGCCCTCATATTTGAAACAAATGTATGACGAGAAATAGTGTTTGGGCCGAATATTCATGCCAATCGTGTGTGCAGTCACATATACCCATTCTGTGCAAGACTGGGTTGATTTCTTATCATTTTGATGACTCCAAAACCTCACAGTACATACCAATTCTTATGGAGACATGATAAACCTTTCCCAATTGCTTAAAGACAATTTCTTTCACAATGTAATCGCATGACTAGAACTCAACTTGATATTCAAGCACTTACCCAAGAATCCAGCGGCACACTTGCAGACTCCATTATCACAGTAGCTACCTAGAGATGTACAGGCAGGTGTACAGTCTAGGGAAGAAGGTGGTTTACTGGTTTCATCACAACCTCCTTCCACGACCATAATATTACCACTGGGATCTAAAAGAAAACAACAAAATTGGTTTCATCACAACCTCCTTCCACGACCATAATATTACCACTGGGATCTAAAAGAAAACAACAAAATTGGTTTCATCACAACCTCCTTCCACGACCATAATATTACCACTGGGATCTAAAAGAAAGCAACAAAATTGGTTTCATCACAACCTCCTTCCACGACCATAATATTACCACTGGGATCTAAAAGAAAACAACAAAATTGGTTTCATCACAACCTCCTTCCACGACCATAATATTACCATTGGGATCTAAAAGAAAACAAAAAAAAATTGGTTTCAACACAACCTCCTTCCACGACCATAATATTACCACTGGGATCTAAAAGAAAACAACAAAATTGGTTTCATCACAACCTCCTTCCACGACCATAATATTACCACTGGGATCTAAAAGAAAACAAAAAAATTGGTTTCATCACAACCTCCTTCCACGACCATAATATTACCACTGGGATCTAAAAGAAAACAACAAAATTGGTTTCATCACAACCTCCTTCCACAGCCATAATATTACCACTGGGATCTAAAAGAAAACAAAAAAATATGTCTCTGGTTAACAATGTGCACCCAAAGATCTCATTTAAGCTGTTGGATATTATTTCATGTTGCCATAACACACACTGTTAGACCCAGCCTGGGTTATTTATGGCTAAGTTTTCAAATGGTCAGTTTAGAAATGAAGATTGTTTAATGGTTTCATCTCAACCCCATATCATGACCATGGATGATATTCTAGAGACTATTTCTATCACAACTCCTTTTCACAACCATAACATTACTACTATGATGTAGAAGCATCAGAGATTACATCTGGGGAGCATTTCATCAAGTGTTTTGTCAGTGATTTTTCACCGACAAATTTGCTCTCAGCCAATCAGAGGCAAGGATTTCTGTAGCTTATAACAGTTGTTGGTAAAAATCATTGACAAAATGCTTGATGACACGCTCCCCAGATCATTATATTCAGTTCAGTGTAGTTTTACTTCCACAATTTAAAGGAAACCACGCGCAATAGAAGCAAGCATATCAATAGATTAGAAAATAGATTAAAAGAAGCAATATAAATTAAAAGGTGGTGGTCAAGAAAGGCTGATCAACCTAACAAAGGTCAATTCCCCCAAACTTCAAATTGGATAAAAGACATTATGCAGTCTATAATAGGGCCCCATAGATTGAAATACATTAATTTGACATGATTTGATATTTGGTATACAATGTACACGTATGTTGGCTAGACCAAAGACCAAGTTATTTAGGGCTTAGTATTTAACGAACAAACAGTCCAAGGAGAGTGTTCCATCAAGCGTTTTGTCAGTGATCTTTTACCGACAACTGTTATAAGCTACTGAAATCCTTGCATCTGATTGGCTGAGAGCAAATTTTTCAGTCAAAATCACTGACAAAACGCTTGATGAAACGCTCCCCAGAGATGGTGATTTTCTGTTTTTCTCACCTAGCGTTTCACACCATACATCTCTGGTTCTTGTTGCAGTGTCCCATTGACCTGCTCCCCATCTAAACACAGGGCATGTAGCACTATCTGCTGGGCAAGATCTGCATCCAATATAAGAATAAACAGAGAGAAGTGTGTTATGTGTGACCTAATGGCTAAAGAAAGTCATCAATCCAAAAGAACAAATTCAAAAAAGTGATATCTCTCAAAAGATGTACTTGGTTGCTTTTAACATGACATAATAATAGTAACTTTGTTTATATTCAATGCTGTTCTTCCTGAGGGCCCTGCAATAATTATTTGCCAGGTACCCATATACACCTGGGTGGAGAGCGACAATTGTCGGTAAAACATCTTGTCCAAGGATGCAATCACCTAGCGGGGATCAAACAGAGGACCTCTCATACGATAGTCAAGAGCCTTTACAAATATACCACAATACACCCTGTATATTAAATATTCTACTGGAGTAAGTTGGGAAGCTACAACATGCACCTATATGCGCACGTCAAGACCTCACGTGAGGAACCCAAGTCGGACTTGGGTTCCATGCGTGGAGTTTTAACTTATCCTTTATATCTGCGTTTCCATGTTAAATGCCAGGAAGCATACATGTATATGGGATTGATTTTATGCATATTAGCTATACATACATCTTTGTTTTAGGTGACTTCTCTTTAGAGAATCCAAAATATGAATCGTTTCTCTAAAATAGGAATTGTTGGCAGCTACATGTATGACAATTAAATAGCTGCTACACATACCTTGAACTAATCAGGTTTGTTGTACATGGTTTCCCTCCGGTCACAGGTGTACTGATAACAACTCTTATCCTTGTCTTCTGGCCAGCTATACTGGAATTGAAGCAGTTGGCAGTGCAAGATGTGTACTGTGACCACTCTGACACCTACCAAATAGCAAATACACCACTCTTGAAGCACATATTCCCATGCAGTACAATATGTTTAAATTACCAGGTACTTTATCAAATACCAAAATATAATGACAAAAACTGATAGATTTCTCTAGATCCATAGATTTCAACTGATCCATTGGATAATAACTTCTATAATTTCTGCAGTCTTAATACGAGAAGCACCCACTTTCAATAAGCAATGGGGTAAAATAATGAACATTGAGTACATAAATATAAAATTACATACTAGTCATACCCATACACTGTACATTGATTTTGTACTTGTCCATTTGAACCACTAAGGAAATACCTTATACCTTGCCATATCGTCTGTTTGGAGCCAGAAGGGTTTTAAAGTATACGGCCCGTTTCACAGTTAGGCGCCACTTTTTGTCAACCTAGGTATCAAAATTTCAAGTTTTAGTTGAAATGTAGAGAAGTATGATTTTTCAATCCTGGGAATGTGAATTTAACAGCAAATGTGGTGCCAGAGCTTAATTAATGCCATAACACCTGGCTCTGTAATGGCCACTTTGAAGTTTAAGGAAATTTGAATAAAAAACAACATTTAAATATCACAGACATAACTATAGGTCCATATGTACAAATAATATTATCACATGTTCACATGATGAAGTGGTATTCAAGCAAACTTTGTTCCAAAAATTGTGCCTTTCTGTACATTTCGTGTTAAAATATAGCAATGTGAAGAAAAAATATGCATTATAACAAGGTATTGACTCTGAAAAGTTTCTCTCATTTTACACTTCCTCATTGAGGATATGTATTACTCCATGGAGATGATGATTGTGGTGGGGGACATCTACATCCTTAATAGTAACATTACTAATGTTCGTCTTTTAACTTTAGAATTTTAGCCACAGGGTGGTGCGGATGTGACAAAACCAGATGTGAACAGACATTTCAAACATTCACCAATAATACACAGATATAAGCCCATCATTAGTTATTAAACAGTCTGCAAATTCAATTTTCAATCACAATGGGAATTTATTACTTAAATAGATTGTATTTTTCACAGTATGTGGTAACTGGCATGGCGGATGTGACATTATGCATGTGAACGGAACATTATCTTCCTTGTTTTCTTCAAAGTTTTACGCTGCGATCACAATAATAATGTCTAGCAATACTCCCAAGAATACCAATATTTGCAGAAGACAAGTCACTGCTCACAAGGTTATGCATTCTGTAAAGTTATGAAGTTACTTGTGGTGGATGTGACAAAATCAGATGTGAACAGACACTTTCCACCTTTATCAATTAATACTTAATGATAATGCAAATAACTGAGACAGTGATATTAATCAAGCATAGCAGAGTTTAATATATACTGAGAATTCACAGCAATAATCTGTTGGTATGCAGAGTAATTTTTTGTCGGAGTAAATGAATTCAAATATGGTGGATGTGACATTATAATAGTGAACAGACTTACCGGTTATAGGTTGATTTAATTTACTGAGAAGTAGATTTAAACCAGTACTTATCTTCAGCAAAATCACTATTGAGAATACTCATATTTCTAGAATACAAGTCACTGCTCACAAGATTTTCTATTTTAAAAAGTAGACTGCCTGAATCTCCTTGTGGCGGATGTGACAAAATCAAATGTGAACGGACATTTTACACTTTAATCAATTACTACTTGATACAAACCTGATACAAGAATATTGATCAAGCAGCGATGTTACATATGTACTAGGAATTCACAACAAATAGCATTTCTGTTTGTAGCATTGTTAACTTCTCATAGTAAACGACATCAAATATGGTGGATGTGACATTACAATACAGTGCATCCCCCCAAAAAAGTTAACAGATGGAAATAGTCTCCCCAAGTAATTATTTTTGAATATTTTCAATAAATTTTAATTCTTGTAGATAGATTAGGGTTCCTCCTATACAATAACACCAAAAAATCTGACTAGTTATTACGCTTGAATGATTTAAAACCACTTTTGTGAAAGGGTACAAAATTCAGACTTGACAAGAATTGGTGTTTGTTCAGACTGGTATAAAAAATTTGAAAACTGTTTGAAATTGACAGTCGGAAAATAGCCTCCCCAATGAAATATTTTCAGTAAAATTTCATACATGTGGTTTGCTTAGAATTTCTTCTACCAAATGACACTAAAATGTCTCACAATATTTTTACGCATAAGTAAGCAAAAGTCACTTCTGTGAACTGGTGCAAATTCCAATCTTGACAATATATCTATTGTTGTTCTAGCTGGTATGAGCCAAGTTGAGAGTCATGAAATACATTGTAACATCAAGATTTTTTATTTTTGTCATTGAAAGACTATTTGTGAAAGAACAGCCTTTGTTCAATGCATTTCCTGATATCCCATCAATACTTTATGGTTAAGTGAGCAAGTCAGATGAAATTTAAAAAATCACCAAAAGTAACATTTTGAAACACTCAGCAAAATAGTAAATTGCTCACTCGAGCATAACATGTTGATGGATGTGTAATGAAATACAGAGAACATAGCCTGTTATTTCATAAATTGTCTTTAATTGATCCGAATATGGAAATTTTAAGCCTTTTTAAAATGTACATAGTCTCAGCTCAGCTGATACCAGCCAGAGCCAATATCAATACCTGTCAAGACTGGATTTTGCACCCTTTCACAAAATTGGCTTTTGCTCTCTCAGACGTAAAGTATTGTGGGATATTTTGGTGTCATTTGATAGAAGAGACCGTAGGCTATCCACAGGTATGAAAATTTCTTAAACATATTTTGAAACATTTATTGTGGGAGAATTTTCCAACTCAACTTTTTTCTTGGACGCACTGTAGTGAACAGACTCGCTAGTTCAGTGTTTATTTTACTCATACATGTAATTAATTATAAACCAGTAGTAATATGTTCAGCAAAATCCTTCAGAATACTCATAATTCCCAGATCACAGGTCACTGCCCATAAGTTCTGAATTCTTCAAATTTTAGTATGAATTACTGAAATCCTTCTGGCAGGTGTTTAAAAATGACATGTGAATACAAATGTCAACTTTCAACAATCGCAAAGTTAAACAATCAAGAAGCAAATTAATTCATAGCAATAGCACATATTCATGTACTATCCAATTTGTGGATGAAATGTTAATAAAAGAACACTAATTTGTTTTTCCAGATGCTTATACACAAAGTGGTATGTGGTAAAAGTACCATAAAGTATAAACAGTACTTGTATGTACATACATGTACATGTAGCAAAAGCTAGAAATACCGGAATGCTTTAACAAGTGTATTGCCCAATACGATTCTAATAGATATTTCCAATGTTAATCATACAATTATGCTACTTAGCTAGAAATTGCACTTACATGTACAATCATGCAGCTATGCATTCTGAATGTACTGCACTGGTACAGTATACATGTACATGTAGGTACAAAAAGCTCTTACATGAAACCTTTCACTCACCCATCACTTTCCTGGATTCTACTATAAAGTTAGTCAGAGGTAAATGCAGAATGTTTCATTTATTTGCTCCATAATTTTCTAAGTCACACAGTGATAATGTTCATTGCAGTTTGTTTAAATGTATTCCTGTTATCTGGTTTGCTTATTTTCTTTCATCGATAGTGATTAAAAGTACTTATGAATACATATTTATTTCAAAAAGACAATTCTGCTTTCCAGCGTGACGTCACTTTCTTAACTACGACCCTAGTAACGCCTCTGTGGGTGGAAACAAGGCTCGTTTGAGCGTCTCAATTAGTTGACTTCGTCTTCGGTCCCACACATAGAAATTGCATTTTATTTGTATGCACATAGAAGGACTCTCGCACAACGAACATCATCGGAAATTCACTCCTGGCAGGATAACCTCATACTGCTCGGAGTGGTTGATGACGTATTCAGAGAATTAAAAAATATATTAAAAAAAGCTTTCACAAAACTTAGTAAGTGGGACTGTAGAAAGTCCCATACCGTGATGATATGGAGTAGTGAACAGCTGCATGAGCGAGTTATTGTTTTTGGTTCCCATAGCACATTTTCGTCTTTGAAATCTATATTGCTCTATTGGAAAATATATGTACATATAAGACTGAAGCTAAATATCAGCAGGATATGTACATGTACAAGTACATGTATCTATTATGAAATGATCCGAACAAATGAGCTGAACGTTTTACGTCGGTTCCCAGCATTTGTTGTCTGGATTTTTCTTGCAGATTTTGATCGCGTTTACCCATTTTCCCCATCTTCGCGCTATTTAACGCGATAATGAAAAATACAAAATGAAAGAATATCCCTGCACCATATTGTGGTTGTGACAACCTATGGCACAGCAAATTTTCGGCATTTTGATGAAGAAAAGAAAAAAAATAATTTTTTATAGAGACAAAGTGTGTGCAAAGTCAAATGTGTTGCTACGCATCGCCAAGCTATTGTTTTCACCCAGCGGCTGCAATGACGACGAAAGATCCCGGATGGCCGGAAAGGAGAATTCCAAAGTTTTTTTTTAATTAGTTGGCACTTTTCAAAGTCTTGTCATTGGGGGACCTAGTGTAGCAAATGGAGAATACACAATGTGTCTGTTCACATGGAAAAATGTCACATCCACCACACATTTCAACAGCATAGTATTCAAAGCATCTTATAAGAGAGAGGTGAAATGGTAGTATGTTAAATACAATAATAAATTTACAGCTTTTTAGATGTCATATAAGTATCAAGTTAAGTAAAATGCATTGAATTTTGGCTTTATCTGATATGACGAACAATATATTTTACACCCTTACTGTGTGAAAATATTATTATGTAAAATAAAGGGATAGGTATAGTTAAACAAAATGATTACACTCCTATTATATGGTAAAGACCAGAAATGTTTAATTTAGACGCCATTAGGTTTAAAGAAAAACCGAACTGTCCCAATAATTTGGTGAAATGTACAAAATGTCCGTTCACATCTGGAAGTGTCACATCCGCCACACCACTTTAAGCATTTTCACTTTTTTGTAAATTTATAATTATACAGCAATCTCTTTTTGTATTCTAACTGCCAGCTCATTATAGAATCTGAAATTTCCTGTGATTTAAAGTCGATCACATTTGCAAGTACTGAGATATATATCCTGATGTGATTCTGGAAATATAGACTGGTGGATGTGACAGGTGTGAACGGACACCATGTATTGTGACATAAAAGAAAAATTTGAGTTTGAAATGCCTAATTGTCTTCATTGGATATGTAGCTCACCTTTTCTCCTAAATCTATGTAAAAAAATCTGAAGTCACCTAAACCATAAAAAAGTAATAGCATTCCAAAATTTTGGTGGATGTGACAAAATTGTGAACGGACATTTAATTTTGTTTTTCAAATTATCGACATAGTATTAGATTAAAGTGAGGTACAGCCAAACTTTCTACAGTTATTTGACCAAACCAAAAATGTACTCAGACAACATTTTTATGAAACATCCCTTAAATATCTAATTTGCATGACCCTTATAAGTAGATGCTTAAATGTGAACGGACACTGTCACATCCACCAAGGGAATTTTGGAGTGAAAAAAATGTATAAAAAAGGAATCAAAATGTTTTAACACTAATATGATTTATTACAACCACTCATCAACCAAACATATATTGGTTCAGTTAGGTGAGAGCTGAGTGTGTTTAGGAGTGGCACAGTTTTCAAAAAAGGTATGTTTGCCAGGTTGACATCAGGTAGGTCCAATTTGGGCACATCTCACCCTACTGTGCACAAATGCTTGGGAGTTAGATTTTCGTTATGCTATGGGAGGTAGACCCCATAGGGGCCTAACATATGCATATCAAATCATTTCATTAATCCGCTCATATTCTGTGTAGGAGACCCAAACCTAAAAAAAATGAAAAGTGGCGCCTAACCGTGAAACGGGCCATACCAGTTAATGCCATTATGGCTCTCAGCAATGATATTTTGTTTTTTGTGGACTGCAGACCAAGCCCAACTACAAAAGGTATTTTGTTTTCATGATGTAAATAGAAATCATTGGATGCTTAAAGTCGCAGCTATGATTAATAAATATAATGACTGCATTCTATATTTATTTACTGTTCTCAACATACAGCATTTCCAGTGCCAAATAGAAGATCAAAGTGAATATCAACATTTATAAAGTCACTGGATTCAACTAGGATTCTGCACTTTACAGTGCACACTCTCCACATCAATATTCATTAACTCCTTTCTTGCCGGGGCGGTAAATCCTGCCCAAGAACTGAACTGCTGCACTATATATTGCGACTGAAAATGGCTATATTTTTCTTCTTAAAATAGAAACAGGTATCTCATGACCAGAACTCAACTTTATCTTAAACAATCATGCCAAAAAGCAATAAAAAAATATTATAGCCAGTTTATTTATAATTTTTTTTTTAAAACAATGCCAAAGAAGAGGTAAAAGAATATCCTTACCACACAATCTCCAGGACACCATGTGGTACACTGGCGAGATGTGGCTAGATCCAGAGCAGACCGGTTGAAAGTGGATCCTAACAGGTTGAAGCCATCTCCACCTCCATTTATACCTTTGCATCAAAAAGACAAAAACAAATAGAAGCAATGTTCAATTTGGGAAGAATTCTCTCAGTTTATAAAGCCAGGGCAAACTCACAAATTCATTGCTGCATCAAAACATAACAACTATATATCTAAATAGGTTACCATTAAATAGGAATATTAGTGATAATAGGGATAATAGAAATTATTTCTCTACCAATAAAGCATATTATTTTGATATTTCACTTCAACAGGACTAAACTTATTTTGTATTAACTGGGGCCCACATCTCAACAATCTGCAGTCCTGCATACATTTCAATACTTAATATCAAAGCAAAACGTAAATAAATAATACAGGGGGTGTTCACAAAGAGTTAAGTTTGACTTAAAGTCATGCGTAAGTGGCAATGCGCATACGGTATTAAACGCGTAATCTCAATGGTAGATTACCCAATAGCGCGCAGCCCCTGAGCATGATCTGAGCAATGCAGTGATGTGTCATTGACCGCGCACAACTAGGAATTTAAGTGCGACTGTTAGTCAAACTGAACTCTTTGTGAAACACCCCCCAGGATTTGTTTGTACAATGCAGTCCATAGATGCCATCTGTAAAGAAAGTACACCTTTCTATGAGGACCCCACTTTTCATTTCCTTCAATGAAGTTTTCTTATTGATACATGTATAAAGAGGAACCCATCATAAAGACATTTCTTGTCTCCCTTGATCAGACTTTATACGCTGGTTTTGTTGTATCCATTTTCACTACCACCTCGGAGATCAGCCATCCATGTTCAGTACTTACCATTGAGATAGCAGTACTCCCAGTCCACGGTCAGACCGTCACTGCGTTGACATTCGACGAGTCTCACCTCATGCCCTACTCCGCAACCAGCCTTGCTGTCAAACTGGCAACCACTCCAGCTGCCTCTGTACCACTGGTAGGTGAAGCATGCCCTGATGTTACACGGTCTTGTCTGGAATAATATTATTGGTTAAAAAAGAACCAAACTAAAAATGAAGTTGAGTTCTTGTCACCTGACCACAATGTGAAAGGATCTGTCTCATAGAAATTGGGAAAGTTTGATTACATAAGAATTGGTGTATACTGTGAGGATTTTGAGTCATCAAAATGATAAACAGTTGACCCTACCTTGCTGGTAAGTACATGAATTGCAAACAAAAATAGCTATTGGGGCTGCTCGAAAAGTGAAGCACGAATATTAGGTAATAAAACTTCACCTTTTTCTCATCATATTTCGAATAAGAGGGCATTTGAAAAGCAATTATCCTTTTCAGTGGACATTTCTCGTATGATGTTCTTCCAAACTGACATAAATAGAATGAGAAAGCTCACAAGCTATTCACCTTTTAATACCATAACTCAACCTTCTCTTTAACCCCTTAATTGTCAAAAATGAACTTTCAAGAGTTAAATATTAACTTTTAATGAATTTTTTCTTGAGCAAAAGATATATTGCATATGAATAAACTTGATGGCACAAGTTTCTGCATCAGGAAGAATTTTCACGCCATTCTGAGCCTAAACAAAATGTTTAACACTCACATATTTCGGCGGGATTTGCCACCCACAGCATGGTAGGGGTTAAAGTATCTCAAAATTAGCTTTAACAAGATGAATGCGACTGCGTCTCCTATATGCTTCCGCCTAAATTCAGTTGATGGCTCAAACTCTTCTAGAAATATTTGATAACGAGGCTAAAAACCAGTAATTTCATGTAATTTCATGTAAATTGACCTCTGTGACCTCTGACCTTTGACCTCCTTACCCCAAAATCTAATCAGTTCATCTTCATATAGGGAAACATACTAGTACCAAGTTTGAAGTTCTTGCCTCAAACAGTTCTTGAGATATCACGGTAACGGTGCTAAAAACCAAGAATTTTTATGTAATTTCATGTAAATTGACCTCTGACCTTTGACCTACTTACCCCAAAATCTAATCAGTTCATCTTCATATAGGGAAACATACTAGTACCAAGTTTGAAGTTCTTATCTCAAACAGTTCTTGAGATATCGTGGTAACGGTGCTAAAAACCAAGAATTTCATGTAATTTCATGTAAATTGACCTCTGTGACCTCTGACCTTTGACCTCCTTACCCCAAAATCTAATCAGTTCATCTTCATATAGGGAAACATACTAGTACCAAGTTTGAAGTTCTTACCTCAAACAGTTCTTGAGATATCGTAACGGTGCTAAAAACCAAGAATTTTTATGTAATTTCATGTAAATTGACCTCTGTGACCTCTGACCTTTGACCTCCTTACCCCAAAATCTAATCAGTTCATCTTCATATAGGGAAACATACTAGTACCAAGTTTGAAGTTCTTACCTCAAACAGTTCTTGAGATATTGTGGTAACGGTGCTAAAAACCAAGAATTTTTATGTAATTTCATGTAAATTGACCTCTGACCTTTGACCTCCTTACCCCAAAATCTAATCAGTTCATCTTCATATAGGGAAACATACTAGTACCAAGTTTGAAGTTCTTATCTCAAACAGTTCTTGAGATATCGTGGTAACGGTGCTAAAAACCAAGAATTTTTATGTAATTTCATGTAAATTGACCTCTGTGACCTCTGACCTTTGACCTACTTACCCCAAAATCTAATCATTTCATCTTTGTATGGGGATACATACTAGTACCAAGTTTGAGGTTCCTACCTCAAATGATTCTTCAGATATCGCGGTAACGAGAAGTGGGACGGACGGACGGACAGACGGACGGACGGACGGTCAGACGGACATTAATTTCATGTAATTTTATGTAAATTGACCTCTGACCTTTGACCTAGTACCAAGTTTGAAGTTCTTACCTCAAACAGTTCTTGAAATATCGCAGTAACAGGCTAAAAACCAGTAATTTCATGTAATTTCATGTAAATTGACCTCTGTGACCTCTGACCTTTGACCTACTTACCCCAAAATCTAATCAGTTCATCTTTCTATGGGGATACATACTGGTAATAAGTTTGAAGTTCTCACCTTAGATAGTTCTTGAGATATCGCGGTAACGGTGCTAAAAACCAGTAATTCCATGTAATTTCATGTAAATTGACCTCTGTGACCTCCTTATCCCAAACTTTAATCAGTTCATCTTCGTATGGGGATACATACTAGTACCAAGTTTGAGGTTCCTACCTCAAATGATTCTTCAGATATCGCGATAACGAGAAGTGGGACGGACGGACGGACAACCCGAAAACATATTATGCCTCCGGCACCACCTTCGGTGGGCGGAGGCATAACAACTGAAATAGGTGGCTTAGGCTGAAAAAAGTTCTTTTTTCTGAAAGTTCATTTATTGATCTACCATCTTTCAAAATTTTGAGGGTCAAATACGAAGACGAAATACGTTTTTCCCTTGATTGAAAATCTATTTAATAGTGCACCAACTTTCACCCGAATCCTTCTCAGTAGTTGCTTGGGAAATTTGATCCAACCTTATGTGCCACATACACAAATTAGCGTTCTTGAATGGTCACTCTTCTTTAGGTACATGTAGCGTAACAAAACGTTGTAGGGTGTTAACAAGATGAATGCGACTGCGTCTCTACTATATGCCTCCGCCTAAATTCAGTTGATGGCTAAAACTGTTCTAGAAATATTTGATAACGAGGCTAAAAACCAGTAATTTCATGTAATTTTATGTAAATTGACCTCTGTGACCTCTGACCTTTGACCTACTTACCCCAAAATCTAATCAGTTCATCTTTCTATGGGGATGCATACTGGACGGATGGACGGGCGCATGGACGGACGCACGGACGGACGGACAACCCGAAAACATAATGCCTCCGGCACCCAGAAAATATTAGGATGTAGAATTAGTATTCAACTCTTTGAACATTTTTAAGCAAAATAATATGAAAACGTTTTTCAGATATGTCGAAATCTAATTTTAGAAGCACAGACAAAACTAGCAATTTTCTTCTCTGTGTTGTTCCCCCATCTGTATTTTACCTTAGGGCCTGTTTTCTCCATTATTCTGGTCTGTCTGACACATATGATCCCTTCCTACCCATTGTGAAAGATTGTCTGATATATTCTGTCTGCAACGTACGATCCCATGCTACTGATTATGACATAGGGACAACTTTTCAACAGACCCTGGCCTCACCTCATTAAGACTGTGTGCATCCTGGCACCTTCGTCCATTTCCTGTTGACTGGGTGACAATCTTGTGTGTCCTGAAGGTGATCCCATCCGTTCCGCAGGACGCACTGCATTGTGACCATGGGGTGAAGGCTCCTAGCTGGCAGTCTACTGGACATTCTACCATGCACATCTCATGGGCTGTGATGTTCTCGTGCTCGCAGAGGTCCATTGTGACAGGGACATTGGCAGCATTGACGCAGTTCAGTGTACGGAATCTGGTTCCTTGAAGTCAAAGACAAAAGAAAAAAGTGAATGACGATGACGGCGGTAGTGATGATAATTTAAAAAAATATAAACATTTGCCTAAAAAAGGTATTCAGGTCTCATGAGCTGTGATGTTATCATCTGCGCAAAGGTCCTTTGTGGCACTGATGTCAGCTGACCAATTGCCAACAGGAACTGGGTGGTCCTATGGGAAAGTAGTCAACGGGTTTAGTGTCTGGTTCATTGGAGATACAAACATGGAATATAGCGTTGAACACGAACATAATACACTAAAGCTTTTCGACATGCACTCATCAGAGTCAATTCGCATGAATGAGCAGAACACCAGAAAAGAATCAATATAATAGAGCAGAATGAACAGTGGACACTACATGTAAAAAGTCAGTAAGCCGAATATATGATGCCTCAAGCATGCGCAGGTGATTTGAAACTTCTCGCTCAGCTGAGAACCCTGAACCAAGATGAGCAGTATTGTTCCGCACATTCTTGGTTATTCATTAAATGGTAAGCAATGGCCAAATTGCCACTATCCACGGAAGTAGGCACATTCAGTTTTCTACAGGAGCGTGAAGGTTGTGGACGCGCATTAGTTTGGCTATTTTGGATTGACGTGGGCACATGTTGGCTAATGCGATCTGCTAACCGTTGGGTTGTGTGTCCTATATACCGAGCTTCACATTGGCACTTAAATTCGTAAATAACATCACTGCAATGCGTAATAGGGAGTACATCCTTTCGGACAGACGAGATCATTCTATGTGTGGTAAATACCACACGCACTTCAACAGCAGGGAAAGCATCAGATACAGCCTGCTTGATGTCCGTGTTAAACGCTATTTTCCAATTTTGCAGTACCAAGCACTTATTTACATGTAAGATACAAACAGTGGTACAATTTGACAAAGAATGATGATAATGATGATGCTACTGATAATGATACTAATGCTACATGTAATTCAACCTATGCTTGTAGCACTAAAACAGTTCAGTATGGAGAGTCTTGTAGACACAGGCTGATGATGACGATGGTGATGATAAAGCCAATGACAAAGGGAATGATTAAAATGACAATGATGTTGCTGATGCAGAAGATGATGGTGATGATACAGCCAATGACCAAGGGAATGATTTTAATGATGATTGTGACAATGGTGATAAGAACGCTGATCGCCATGACCATAATGATCATGACGATGATCATGATCATGCTATTCACAATGTTTATTATGATGATGATGATGAAATAAGTTCACACTTGCAAGTACATGTCTCTCATATTCCACCAGTGTAGAATTAGGTGATTGGAATAGGGCATGAATGATTGATCTTTAAAAGCTTAATAGTTTACATGTATCTTCTCATGCTAAGACTGGTAATAGCCACAAACCAGTCCATCTCAATTACCTCTCCCACATACTCCCTGAATGGGCCTGCATGTGCTCCATTCTCCAGTCGCCAGTCTGTAGACAGACGCTAAGCAGTCCGCCAGAGAACAGGCTTCAGTCTGTCTGATTGGGGTGCATGGCTGCAGCTCAGCATCCGGGCGTATCACAATCCTGCTGCGTGATTTCTTGGCATTCACACAGGACTGACTGCAGCTTGTGAACGCCGACCACTCGCTGAATACACACTCACCTGTGTGGGAAAAATGAACACAGAAAGAGTTTGATGTACGGTAGAAGCCATTTTTCAGAGGCTTTATTTTCGCTAATTTCGCAAACTGTAGTAGGATGGCAAAGTCAACAACATGCAAAAATGTGATGGAAGTACATGTGTGCACATGATCTGTAAGTAGCCTGTCTAAATTATCACAAAAAATGTCTGTGTTCGTCATCCATGATAATATCAGTAAGCGAAAATATTGGCTTTGCAGTATTTCAATTACATTGAAAGTACAATGTATATCTTTTGTGCGTCTATCCACCATGAGAATTTAAACTGAGAGCAAAGGTGGATGTGGTGGGTCAAAAAAAACTTCTACAAAATGGCAAGATGAAAGAGAACTCAAGGAAATGGGCACTTTGGACATAAAGATACTGGCAACCAACTTGCAGCATTTAAAAAAAAGGTTTCTTTCTGATCAAACCTCTGCCACCCTTGGACAGGGAACAAAAATACCTTGGCATGGCACATGATAAGCTTGGCTCATAGCTAGTTTTGCTCCGCCGACATAATATTGGGCTGCTGTAACAAGCCACTTGCAGCATTTTAAAAGAAACAAAAGGTGCTTTTCTGATCAAACCTCTGCAACCTTTGTACAAGAAAACAAGTCTCTACCTTGACATGGCAAATGACAAGCTTGGCTCATAGCTGGTTTGGGTTCTCTCTGCTCACACAAATTTTCATTCTCGGCTCCAGCTGGACAACTGATGGTCCTAGACTGAGTTCCCACCCCACAGTTGGTCTTTAGATCTGTTGGTAGACAGGGGGTCCACTGAAAGACCAAATCAACATCTGTTATAATGTCTTGTTTGCATAGGACTGTTAGGATGAAACTATTTAAGGTCAACTTCCGACTTCCAACACCAACCAAATTTCTAACGTCAGTGCCAGCACCAGACCAAAAAAAACCTACCATCATTTACAGAACCCTCAAGTTGTGGTAGCTGGTGTTGGATAAATTTGGAATCATTCACACTGTTCAGGCAAGATACGGTTCATTTCAATCCATTGTTTCCATGACCAATAGACATTGTCATTTTTCTTACCTCAGAAATGTCCCATTCTATTTGGTCACATGACCTCTCAAAGCACATCTGTGTATCTGTCAACAGAGGGCAGGCTCTCCCATCCTGAATTGGACTGATTGTAGTGGCCCTGGTTCTTGTTCTCTCCCCTGCAAAACAAACGGATGAAAGTAAGACAGAGTTATAAATAAACAAAGTACAAGCATTATCAACCTTTCACATCTAATATCATTGTCAAAATAATAAAAAACATAAAAAATGAACAATAGAATAAAAGAAAGGAATACATGAGCAATATATGCAAATTTGATGCATGCTTGTGTAAATATAGAAAACCAAAATAAACAAAGTAAATACCTAAATCTCAAATTTATCCATGTCTGTAAATCATTTGGAGTCAATATAATACTTTTTATCAAGTTTTTCTTTAAAAATTAGGAAAATTAGCAAAAATTAGCATACTTTGGTGATTAATATGTGCATAATTTGCATATTTAATATTGGGTTATTTAAACGAAAACATGAACATGTTGCTAACACTTCAATGTACCTCCATGCAAAATTGTGTGTGAATCTGACATTCGGCCCCCCCCCCCCCCCCCCACCCCCCCCGTAAAAAACAAGTCTGAAATAGCCCAGTTAAAATAGGGTTAATGTAATACCAGAAAAAAAAAGTAATTCCGTATAATTCGGTGAAAAAGAACCACTCACAAATATTCACGGAAATGTCTTGTATCCAAATTTTATTTGTTTATGTACATTTATACTGCTTTCTTTTTACAGTATGGTCATTTTTCAAAGAGCAGTTATAACAAGGACTTTCAAGTAATCAACTAAGGGTAATTTTCATATCCTAAACAAATAAGCATCATACATGTAACTCATTGTAATGTTCACAATATCCAATAAGTAATACACAAAGGTAACTGAATTACTCTTGAACCCTTGAAAGTCCTTTCAAATATGCCAGCAAGACATTCATCAATCGAAAGTCAAGAATCAGAGGGAGGAGGAGCGTTAGATGAGGTGGACGTACCTTGACCACAGGCCTGTGAGCAGGATGTCCAGTTTGACCAGTTCGTGACCTCGCAATCAATGGAACACTGGAACTTACAGGATTGTTCTTCCATCGGTCCATCTTGGGAGGGGGATAGGGACTCACAGAAGAGATCCGCTACTTGGAAATTATCATTTCTGAGACAGATTGCTGCTCTGCTCTGCTTCCCATCACCACACTTGAGACCTAAAGCAAAGATGAGAATGAAAGATTGTATGGCTATACTCTTCAAATAAAGGATAGTACAGCTAAAGGAGAAAAGATGAAGGCTGGAAAGACAGAATTGTGAAACAAAATCATCGCCAAATTGACACCGACAGGGAGGGAGAGAAAAAAGAGATGAAAATAAATGAACTGTACATGGAGCATTCTTCACTTGTTCCAACGTGAATTCACAGAAGAGATTTGCTATTTGGACATCATCATCCCTGACACAGATTTCTGCTCTCCTCTGCTTCTTATCACAACACTTCAAACCTAAAGCAAAAATCCACTTTTATTTCATTCAAAGTTAGCATGTAATATTCAAATTGAAATTTGCCGGTACATTTAAAATCAAATTCAAAATAAAATTTACATTTTTATCTAAATTCCAGTTCCAATCTCAATTCAAATTAAAGTTTAACTAACCAAATTCTTAACTTCCTGAACCAAACATTACACTTGGCCCTTAACCCTAACTTAAACCTAACCTAAAACCCAATTGCAAACCCTCACCTAAAACCCAATTGCAAACCCTAACCTAAAACCCAATTGCAAACCCTAACCTAAAACCCAATTGCAAACCCTAACCTAAAACCCAATTGCAAACCCTAACCTAAAACCTAATTGCAAACCCTAACCTAAAACCCAATTACAAACCCTAACCTAAAACCCAATTGTAAACCCTCACCTAAAACCCATTGCAAACCCTAACCTAAAACCCAATTGCAAACCCTAACCTAAAACCCAATTGTAAACCCTAACCTAAAACCCAATTGTAAACCCTCACCTAAAACCCAATTGCAAACCCTAACCTAAAACCCAACTGCAAACCCTAACCTGAAACCCAACTGCAAACCCTCACCTAAAACCTAATTGCAAACCCTCACCTAAAACCCAATTGCAAACCCTAAACTTAACCCTAAAAAGCCCCGGGCACGTACACGTAGGTCAGAAAAACTTATTAAATAAGATAATCATAGTTTTTTTTTTACCTTCAGCCAAAGTGCAAGTGGTCCATGGTCCAAATGTCCAGGAGTAGGTGGATGACTGCAAGCCACATGGGAAAAATTCATGGAGATCACTGTCTGCTATGTGGGGACATAGCTCACTCAAGCTATCAGTCATTGCTGGAAAATATAAAAAAGGTGTTTTTGTTTTTTCTTCTTATAGTATAATTACATGTTTTCAGTTGGTATGAATTTGGTAATTGGAATTTCCTTTTGTTCCATAAAGGACATGGTTTTATGTTCAGCATTTGGCAAATGGGAGCTGATTATTAATATCAAGCCATCAAGGTAGAATTTGTCTGATCACTGCCCAGTGTGTATGTCCTGAAAAGATATTTTATCTAAAATTGTCTCTCTTGACCTAGGTGTTCCATAAAAATATATAGGAACTCTTCCTTAATATGCACTGTGCACTGGTTAGTGCTGCTAGAGGTAATAACATGCTGATCATTTCCAAAGAATAGGACAAGCACTGTGCATTATACAGTGAAACCTGTCTATAAAGGCCACCCAAGGGAGACAAGAAAAGCGGTCTTTACGAGCAGGTGGTCTTTGTGTACAGGTTCCTTTAATACATGTTTCAATGAGAAACACTTTTCAAGGAAAACAAAAATTATGGTCTTTATATAGACAGGTGGTCTTTCTATACAGGTGGTCGTTAAAGCAGTTTTCACTGTATCACAATGTGATACAGGCAATACAAGAACAGATGATTACATACAAAAAATACATATTGACCACTTTTCTTCCCTCCCTTAGGGAAATATTATACAGGTTTCACTGTAATAATAATCTGTTCTTGTATGTCATATCTTCCGTAGTTCATACAGACCCCATACATGATCACCACCTAGCTACAGTGACATATTTTCTCGAAGTCTTAGAGCCATTGTGATACTGTAGGTATGTGGTCTTTAAGAACAGGACTTTATTAAAATCGTGTTTCAATGGAAACACTGTTCAAGAGAAACAAGGAATGTGGCCTCCACAGACCAGTGGTGTTTCTTCACAGGTTGTTGCTCAAACAGTTTGAAGGGAGACACTCACCTACACCGACTATGTCCCTCTTTCTCATCCTGCAGTAGTTCCTGAATGACTCAGCTCCACAGTTCGTCTGACATGGTCCAAACTCAGACCACTCAGAGAGGAGGCAGTCCCCGCCGCATGGGATGTAACATCGTTGGGTAGGGGCAGGTGGGGGCTGGGTGAAGTCTTGAAGACACATACCTAAATGGAGGATGAAAATAAGCGTAAAGGGAAGGTTCAATTCTAGTAAAGGTGAACAAATAGTTCTTCAGCTTTCTCATTCTTTTCATACATAAGCCTTACGGAATTGTGAGAAAGGTGTACACAGGGGAGGGGGGGGCGTTTCATCACGTGTCTTGTCAGTGATTTTTACTGACAAATTTACTCTCAGCCAATCAGATGCAAGGATTTTAGTAGCTTACAACAGTAGCTGATAATTTGTCATTTATGACAAGTTTTATGAAACAGGGCCCAGGTGGACAGCAATTTAGCTCTGGAAAGCTTTAAAAGAGCTATAGAAAATGTTAAAAAGAGCTCTGGTAAAAAAAGAAAGAAATGACATACATGTACTGTACATAAGAATTACTTGGCATAATTCTCACTTTTACAACAGAAAGGGGGGTTTTAAGAGCCCCTGTGAACTAAACAATATAATGTTGCTGAAAAATATAGCAAATTTATAACCCAAAGAACTGCTCTAGAAATAGTCAAACCTGTCTTAGTGGCCACCTGTCTATAGTGGTCACTTACATGTATATTGCCTCCCTGTAGCAAGAAATATGTGCCTTAGAACCCGTCTATAAAGGCCACCTGTCTACAGTGGCCATTTTTTCTGTTTCCCTTGGGTGGCCTTAACAGACAGGTGTGACTGTAGGTACCAATTGTGTACCAATTTCTGGGGCCCAATAATGCTGTAGTTATATGTAAGTGCAGTGCCTTTCACTGTGTTTCGAAGACCTGTCAGTTGACATCCTTTCTACATTCTGCTGCAGAATGGAAGAGTTTGATCTGGTTTCACAAGAGGAGATTAAACGCATCATAAAGTCTACTTCGTCATCATCCTGTGAATTTGATGACCTACCTACCCTGATCCTCAAGAAATGTCTTCCTGAGCTAATTCCCGCCATCACAGCGATAGTGAACTTAAGCCTCCAGACCGGTGTCGTCCCAGTAGAGATGAAGAAATCCATCATGACTCCACGGCTGAAGAAACGGGACTTGCCACGCCAGGTACCCTCCAGCTACAGACCAATCTTAAATATCGCATACCTATGCAAAGTAGTCCAACAGGCAGTCGTCTCCCAGGTTCAAGACCATCTCATGGAACATGACCTGTATGCTGACACACAGTCTGCTTATCGACGGCACCATAGCGTTGAAACAGCCCTTGTCTGATTACAGAATGACATTCTCCTGTCGCTCGATCAACGGAATGAAGCCATACTTGTTCTTCTGGATTTCTCATCCGCTTTCGATACCATCGACCACTCCATCCTCATCGAGCAATTATCTGAACGGTTTGGATTCGCTGGCAATGTTCTCAACTGGATTAACTCTTATCTGTCGCAGCCATGTGGTGCAGATCAGCAATTCTTTGTCTACGCCCGTCAATGATGTCTGCGGAGTCCCCCAAGGATCAGTAATAGGACCTCTTCTCTACATGCTCTACACCAATGCAGGACATCATCCAAGCCCATGATCTAGATGCATTGCTCTATGCCGACGATACACAAGTCTACACCATGACACCGTGGCACTGCCATCAGAAACATGAGCAAATGCCTCCGAGACATCCGAATCTGGGCTAAAAGGAACAGACTCACTTTAAATGACACCAAGACAAAGGTGGTCCATTTCACGTCGAGGTTTCTGCCAAGATGTAGCCCTGACATCAAGATATGTATTG
This sequence comes from Heliocidaris erythrogramma, assembly GCA_025617745.1. NCBI lineage: Eukaryota > Metazoa > Echinodermata > Echinoidea > Camarodonta > Echinometridae > Heliocidaris > Heliocidaris erythrogramma. The sequence goes on along the minus strand of CM046863.1, from coordinate 34,266,959 downwards.
GAAGGCAAGTCATAACGACTTCTGAGGTTGTTCGCAACCTTGGAGTCATGATGGACCAACACCTCACAATGAAGTCTCACGTAAAAAGACCTGTCGATCAGCAATGGGGGCAATACACAAAATAGGTCACAATCGAGATTATTTGGACCAGCGTACAACAAAAATGCTAGATCACGCATTTGTCACCTCTAGGCTTGACACCTGCAATGCTCTTCTGGGAAACCTACCAGACGTGGAGATCAAGAAATTACAACGCATCCAGAACATTGCAGCGAGAATCGTAACAAGGACACGCAAACATGAACATATCACACCTCTTCTTCTGCAATTACACTGGCTTCCAGTCCACCATCGCATCCAATTTAAGATCCTGCTGATGGTGTACAAAGCCTATATCAAATATCATCAATGAATATACCCCTACCATAAACCTTCGATCCATGGACATGAACCTCCTCCAGACTCCCAAGGTTAGGACTAAATTCTACGGGGACCAGGCTTTCAGCACCGCTGCGCCGATACTTTGAAATGCTCTTCCTTTCCAGCTCCGGGATGCACCATCTGTTCACAATTTCAAGAAATCTCTGAAGACATACATTTTTACCTTAATGAAGTAATTTTAGTTATGGTTATTGAAATGTTAAGATAATTTCTGAATACATCTATCATAATAATAATAATAATAATTGCATTTATATAGCGCTTTATATGGGCATTTCTAAGCGCACTGGTTGTCTGTCTAAGTAAGTAAACTAGTAAACACGAAACATAAAAGCAATACAGTAACTACATGTATGCGCCTCCATAAAATTACAACTGCTTAAAAAGATGGGTTTTTAGGAGGATTTTAAATGATTCAATAGATGTGGCATTCTGAATATGGGATGGGAGTTTGTTCCAAAGGGAGGAGGCAATGGACGAAAAGGCTCGGTCGCCATACCGGGTTTTTGTACGTGGGCCATCAGATAATTGGAGAGAGGAAGATGAACGGAGGGGTCTGGCAGAAGAGGAGGAACGAAGAGGGAGACCAGCAAGGAGGGAGTTGCAGTAGTCCAAATGAGAGGAGACAAAGGCGTGGACAAGCCGCTCAGCGGATCATTGGTCAAGCAGACGCATGATCTTCCCCATTTAAAAAAAAACCCCAAGATGCAGATTTGCAGATGTTTCTAATGCGGTGTTTAAGGGTTAAGTGTTGTCCAAAGTAAAGCCAAGGTCTCTAACACATTCAGAACTCTTTATTACTCCATCCTGAGTATTTAAATCTGCTAGAGGATCTGTATTCCTGAACTGAGACGAAAAATGGATGATTTCAGACTTGTCTTCATTCAGATGGAGTCTGTTAGTAGTGGACCAGGCTTTGATGTCCATGAGACATTCTCTCAGTGAGTTAACAGCAGCAATCCTATCACCAGGTGACATAGTAATGTAAATTTCAGTGTTATCGGCGTACATAGCGTAGTTGACACTAGGATGACAACTGATGATTCTTGCGAGGGGACCTGTATAGAGGAGAAAAAGCAGGGGACCGGCAACGGACCCTTGTGGAACTCCACAGCTGAGAGAATAAGGAGTTGAACAAGTCTCAATGATTATCACCCTGTGTGTGCGATCTTGAAAGTATGACTTGATCCATGTTGCTCTAATTATTGTCATTACATTAATTTCAATTCTGATATCACTATATGATTATTGTACCATAAGTTGATATGTTTATAAATTATGTTTACTTTGTTAAGCGCATAGAGACAATTTTGTATTTTGCGCTACATAAGCATAATTATTATTATTATTATTATTATTATTATTCATTTCTAGTAAGACTGACCATGATCTGAGTTCACATACCATCTTCTGCTTCCAGTCCATCGTTGCGTCCACAGTAGACCTCCCTGGTTTGCAGACCCCTCCCGCAGCCTGACCCTACAACCTGACACTGTGACCAAACACCAGTCACCCATTGGTAGGTATAACAAGGCTCTATGTCAATGCAGGTTGTGTACTGAGTAATGATACCTGCAAAAAAATAACATACATGGTATAGAGTCAGAGCCAAAATGGTATTCTTTAAGGTACATGCAGCTTTGAGAACACACAAGTGGCACAAAAAGACGCCAAGCATGGATGAGGGGTTAGTTTAGAAATTAAATAGTCTAGAACTGTTTTCATGAGTTTGCGTTTTATACATAATTTATGCTATTCCTGATCACCATGAATGCCACAACATATTTCCAAAAACAAGCAATTAAATGTATATGATTGGCAAGGCTAAAACCAAAACAACCTTTGTTAAATTTTATATGAATCAGTTTTCTATCAATTTTGGACCAAAAGGTGTGTTAAAAAGAAATCAATAGGCTGTGTTTTGCCAGTTTAATATTTCAAATCAACACCGGGAAAGAAAAATACACATCAAAACATTATATGTGCATTATCTTCATATGGCATCTGTTAAAAAATGATTTGGAGGTCATTACATGGAAATTAAAAACTGATTCAAAAGCTCGCCACAAAATCCAGGGTGTACCGAAACTTGTATGAATATAAGAGGGAGGGGCCTCCCAGACCTACTTCCAACCCAACTCCCACCCATTAATGGCTACAGAACAGTGTGTAGTACCATTATCATCTGTTTCCTGAGGGCAGGGCAATCCCCCATGCACTGGGAGAGTCAGGACATGTTTGGTCCTGGTCCTCCTAGCATGTAGACCACAGGACGCACTGCAAGAGGACCAGGTACTCCACGGAGTCAGCTCACAGTCCTGAGGACAGGCTACGTCGCAAGGCCTGGTACACTCAGGACAGGTTGGGACCCGCTGTCACACTGAATCGCATCAGCAACCATTCCTACATGAAAAAGGTAAAAGGTTCTGCTTCAAGATACAGTAATATTATATTTTGCTAGAAAAATATAAATGGAATGAAAATGCACATCCTTAAGTTCCAGTTCAAGGTCCTATTACGTATGAAATGGTACGCATGTAACAGCTGGATGTTCAAATGTTCCTGTCTATGATTTCTGACACACTGTAGAAAAAAATGTATACCGGTAAATGAAATGCCAAATTATGCCTTTCGTTCAAATCTGTCTCTGCCAAAATACGCATATCGCACTCCAACCTAACAAAGCTCAAGTTTTATGAAACACGGCCCTGAAGATCATTTCTATGACCAGAAAGAAGGAATTATTTACCAGTTTCCATCTCACAGACTACATCCCTCGTCTGGGTTCCAATGCCTTCACCACAGCTGGCTGTTCCATTCATTAGACATCCTCCCACTCCAGTGCCTTCTCCTCCACAGATGGCTGTTTCATTCACGTGACATTCTGGCCATGCAGTGGCTTGCCATGAGTACGTATGACATGATACATGGATGTTGCAAGGTTTGGTTTGGGAGAGTTGATCTTCTGGTAGACAGGGGTTTAGATCTGGATTGTAGGGATAGGCTGGTTGGGAAAAACACAACTTCACATAAAATAAATATGTATTTGATATTTGAATTTGAATCCATTTTATGTTTCGATAGATCAAATTTCAATATATACATTGTAACATGTAACGGCAAGAGGTTTGAAAATCAGACACAGGTTGAAATTTCATAAATAATTATTTTCAATCAACATTATTTATGAAATATTGCCTTGGTAAAAATATTTGTTTGAAAATGCTTCAAAATATTGAAGTGGATATATGAATATGGCGTCATTGTAATAAATATTCATAGGCGCATGTGCAAGTGCCTATTTTCGTTTCTGCTTCAACAACATGGCGAATGGGACTGATTTCGAAAATTGAGAGTAAAAAGTGACATTCATCTATTCTACACATTTTTTTAAGGAAAAGCTGATTTGCGGAAGGTCTGTTTAGGTAAGTGGCATCGTATATGTGCATGTTTCCAATACTGGAGAGATTTAAAGAGATCAAGTTTGATCAGCTCTATTTCAGATTTTAAACACTATCAAGACTTAAAACGTTCAGGATATGTTGCTCACATATAGGGAAGATATTGGAAATAAAATCAGGTGAAAGCTTGTATTTTTCATGCCTTTTTTAAAGCAGAAGGCTTAAAAATTGATGATTTTTGGACACCAAAATTGTGACATGACTAGCGGTCCTAAGACCAAGTGCATCATACACAACCAAACTCTACATTTTCTGTGAGTGTCTTTGCCTGAACTTCTTCAAAAAGATGCATACTTTTCAACACATGCAAAAAAATCCTGTTAATAAACATTTTTTATACTAAAAATGCCATTATAAACGGAGCGTAACGCGTGTTATCCTTGGTGTCCACTGCATTTTTGTGCGACAACCGTTACGCTGATATCCTAAAAAAGGTTGATGGGAATATTGAAAATCAATGGAATTTTGCTGTTCTGAAGAGTTCCATGAGGGATGAAAAATATGAAAGACTTGTGCCAAAATATTGACATCTTCATTTGAAAATTAACCATGGAAAATCTGCCAAATTTTTGGTGTCCTCTGTAACAACCGTTACGCATGTAATTTTGAACTTTCATTACGCAAGTTTCTTCTAGTCTCTACAGTAGTTTCTGATTTTTCGAAATTGCTTTCTATGATGGGAACCCAAAAGAAAAGACTATAGATTGTGTAAAATATTTGGGAAGAATCTGCTTGCCTCTTTCTCTTTGGTGTCCAACTGCAACGCGCGTTACGCATAATTTTGAACATGCCTAAAATAAGTACCCAGAGTAAAATTCTCCAGAGTTATCACAATAATATTAGCTGGAATTTTAACAAATTAAAGTATATTAACATTTGTGCTCAACAATAAAAGTTTAAAATAATTTTCAATATTCTATGTAACGGTTGTTACTGAGGACACCATGGCATTTCCCTATAGGAACATACACAAAACGAGATTTTTTTTATTTACATTTTTGCAGAGCTTTTTTGTGAGTTATCTCACTCCCGGGTACATTACTGTAAAATAGTTGATATTTTCTGTCGCATGTACTAAAGGTATGGGGGGGAAAATAAGATAAATATTTTAAATACTTGCTTTCAAATTCAGCCCTTAAAAATCTCACTCCTACCTCAAATGGCCGTTAGGAAGAACTTTTGATATTTACAGCAAAATCCAAAGTCAAAATCTTGTCCAAAACCGGAGAAATCCCCGCCGATTTGTTTCGCGATCGCGTGTTGTTTACAAACTGCCGATGTCTTAAACTAAAATCGGCCAATATAATTTTTGTCCACGAAGAAACTCGGGATCGCAAGGGCACATCGATCTTTACGATCGCGTACACAGAAAATCGGAACTTTTCCGTATACGCCATAGGGACCGAATTTTTGAGGACAAAACTCTTTTGGGGAGATGTCAGCGCCCGCGGCGACCAGGAAATGTACACAATGACTCCGATAGCTCGTTTCGCGAGAATCAACAGTAAATTGCGGATTTCATTTTTGTAAATATCTTTTCCAACATTGGTGAGTTGAATTTATTGTATTTCTTGGATATTTTGGGGTCGGTTTTTGAAAATTAAATGCCGATTTTGAGTGAATATTGGTGACTTTTGTGCAGTGGTGTTTTAAAAAGATGAGGTGTATGACTGCCTACATTATACACACGAAGTATAGGAATGAAGTCGCGCCGAGCGGAACGCAACAAGGGGAGCAGTCTAAACTTATTATAAAGAGTAAAAAGAGTAAAAAGGATATTTCTCTTACCCTATTTGCTGATCTCAGATCTCAGAAGCACGACTGGGGTTTGGTAAGTGTTTTTCCCTCCAGCAGCTCCGATTCAAGATGGCGGCTTGGCGCGGATCGGAGTCACGTGCATCGTAGGGCGACTCCACTTATGAGGGGAGGGGCGTCCCTACTATATTCCCCCCCGTTTTAAAAAATGAGCCCCCTGCCCAAAATACAACCAATCCCTAATCAAAAGAGCCCCCCAATTTGAAGTAGGGCGCCCAAAAAACGCCTCCCCCTGAGCTGCCCAGGGAAGACAAAAACAATCAACAGGTAATTTTTTTTTTTTTATAAAAAGAAAAACACCAACCCGCCCACAAAACAGGGCCAAAACATAAACCAAAACAAAATCCAAACACAGCCAAATTATGGCAAACTCCATAAAAACGAAAACTCTCAACAAGGTCGAGCAAGTAAAACCTTGCCAAGAATAAAGGTATTCGAACCCTCCAAAAATTGAAGGAAAAAATAATGAATGCTCCCCCAATCCCCGGCTATACCGGGAGTTCTGAGGGGGCATTCTGGCACCCAGGAGCTTAGCCGGAGTGCCATGGTCCGTAAAGTTGAACGGCATTCAGCCGGGTCTCCTGGAGCAGTCCCTCCAGGTCAACCCCCCGGCAGCGAGCAACTTCCTGCGCCACCTCCCCAACATAGGCTGGGGAATTTGGCTGCACGAAGGGATCCCCCGATAGGTGGGGGGAGTCAGTTTCGATCAGGAGGCGGTCGCTAGGAACCCTCCTAAGCGCTGCCACCTGATCCTCGCCGAGCCCGCAAACCGTGCCGGAGAACCCAAAATAGCATTGGGGATAGGACTTACGCCACGCCTCCAGCTCCTGGGATGGCAGTTGGCAGCAATGGATATGAATCCGTTGCTGCAGGCTTACCTGGCATTCCGCCAGGATAGCTCGGATCCTGCGGGAAGGGAGGCCATTCCCGGGGTCGGTCTTTTCACCCCTCATGTGGATGATTAAGACCTTCCCAGTAACCCCAAGTTTGAGGATCCGCCTGAGCAAGGTCTCCTGGTGGGGCCATTCGTCTTCATGGACAGAATAGTCCAGGCCAACCTCGCTCACCCCGACAACCTTCGGGTCACACAGCCGGTTCTGTAGATCGGCCAAAGTGACCGGATCTACAGCCCTAGCGTGTTTGGGGTGGATCCCCACAGCTACCCGGAAGAATTTATTCTCCGGGAATCGGATCTCCCGGTAATGAGCCGGGTCACAGTAATTTAGGATGCCTCCGCAGATCTCCACAGGCACGCGCGGTCGCCGCTGTGAGATATGCCTTATGGCCGCCATCCCCCGCTTCCCGGATCTCCGCTCCAGGCGGTCCAGATGGAAGTGGCTATCCACTGCCAACATGGGGGGTCGGGTAGCCGTTGAAGGCGCTCCCCTAGGATTTCCCGGCTCCGAACGCCGGGGAATAGAGGGTCCAGCAGGCTGAGGTTTCTCAGCCTCCGTGGTCATTAAGGGCTGGGGGCGTGGGGGAGCCCCCGCCGTCGCTGCCGCGTAGGAGCGCTCCCTAGTTGCCCCCCGAGGGGCCTTACCTCCCTGACTGGGACCCACATTATCAGAATGTGAACCGGAATGGCTCCCGGATGTGACCCGGTGAGAGGAAGTTTTTCCCCGAGATGAACTCGGGTTTGCGGAGCGAGAGCGCTTCCTATTTGGCGAATGCGAGGAATGCACTCCGGCCGAACGCGAGGGTCCTCGTCTCTTCCCCCTGCGCCCTTCCCGGCCAGCTAGCTCATGAAGCTCTTGCCAGGCTTCTCCGGCCAGAGCATTACTCATCAGAGCAAGGCTCCTCCAGTGTAAGAGGGCCGCAAAATGGTTAGAAGGGCCCACCCTGATCCCGTCTTCAACGGGCCAATTCATATATCGGGCCAGGTTCTCCATTTCCCCCAGAACCCATGGGGGTAAGTTCCACGCGAACCGTTCCCCCTCTGCCCGGTCATTCAACCAGGCCAAGAGGAGGTTTAGGTCGTCCGAACCGACGAGTTCCTGTGCTATAAAACGCAGGCACCTTGCCTGATTCCGAGCTCTCGTTAGAGTGTACTCTTGCCCGCGCTGGGTGAGTCGCAGGCATGGGGGCATGTGGGAGTATATATGGTCCCGCAAATGTTCTGACGGGCGCCTCCCACATCCGAGAATCGGGCATACCCCCCGGACTTTCCGGAACTGCTCCTCGTGACCCTCTTGGTCGGGTCGACGATCCGGCTCCTGCTCATTCCCGTCTCGATCGGAGTCAGCTTCCCCCTCCTCTGACCCCGACTCGCCGTCCACGGCTGCACGTTCTTCCCCATTGGGCTGTGGCGGAAGTCCGGAAGGTTCTCGGGCCCCTCCATCGGAGGGTCCCGACTCCTCTCTAACCTCCATGGGTTGGGGCAAAACCTTCATGTCATGCCCCTCCCCGGGTGTCCCGAGATCCTCGGGCCTCACTTCCCCAAGGGGTGCACCGGCTTCCGTGGCGTTGAGGGGTGGCTCCGGGATCAGACCCGGGCCCCCTGCACTCGGCGTGGTGTCCAGAGAGTGTAGCTGCCTCAGGAAACCATCCGGTGCTGACGGGAAGCCCTGGACCGCCACCAATACGAGGTGATGGCCAGGTATAAGGGGAACCGGTGTTCCCCCCTTGCCCACCAGATAGTGTGCGGCTCATAAAATAGGTCCCCCGGCCACACGTCCCGGGGGGCCACGTTCCTTTCCTCATCAGGGTGAGGAAACCGATGAACAATATCCTCGTGTTGCCACGAGTCCAGGAGGCACTCCTGTAGGCATTCTACCCACTGGAGCTCCCCCTGACTTAATGCTAACCGGTACTGCCCTTCAATGAGGGGCAGAATCCGGTCCTCAGGGATGGCTAACATGCCCCGGAAACTACTTCGTATTATCCTTAATTCTGGCCCCAGCTTCGAACAACTGATCGCCACTGAGGTTGAGGCCAAAGGGCGTTCCCCTTCGTCGCCCGACACCCTCTGAACTTGGGGGCGCCGGCCCAGGGGACTACCACGTCCACTGTCTCTGCAAAGCTAGCCCAGTTAATGTGGGCCTTCTGGCAGTAAGGGCACCCCCCACATGGCAACTGTTCCAGGGAGAATCCTACTCGGAATTCTTCACAGAACACAGTGACAGGGGGTATGCGTGACAATGCGTCGGCATTCGCATGCTTCTTCCCTGGCCTGTGCTCCAGTCGCAGATCGTATTGACTGAGTTCTTCCATCCATCTGGCAAGCTGCCCTTGCGGGGATCGGAAGTTCAGAAGCCAGGTCAGGCTACTATGATCGGTGCGTACTAGGAAAGGCTTTCCCAGCAGATAATGCCGGTATTGTCGGGTGAACTTCACCACGGCCAGTAGCTCCCGACGGGTCACACAATATCGCCGCTGTTCGGGGGTGAGGGCGCAACTCCCATAGGCTATCACCCTCTCTTGTCCCTCTTGCAGCTGCAACAGTTCTGCCCCAATAGCTTCATTGGAGGCGTCGGTGTCCAAAATAAAGGGGTCCTGTCCATTAGGCATCACCAATACTGGCGCTGTTGCTAGGCGTTCCTTGATGGCCTCAAAGGCGGCTTGTTGCTCATGTCCCCAATGGAAACTGTGCTTCCCGGTTATTCGGTAAAGAGGTACTGCCAGCTCGGCGTAGCCCTTAATGAATGCCCGATGGTAGTTCACCAGGCCCAGGAACTGCTCCACTTGCTTGGTGGTTTGGGGTACGGGCCACTGCTGCACGGCTGCATCGTGCTCCTCCCGCAACTCCACCCGATTGGAACTCACATTCCGTCCCAAGAACTCCACCTTGGGCTGGAACAACAAGCACTTCTTAGGTTTCAGTTTCAGGCCGTAGTCCCGAAAACGCTGCAGTACCCGAGACAGATTCCTCAGGTGATCCTCGAAATCAGTCCCAAGGACGATAATATCGTCCAAAAAGGCCAACACAGTTGCCCAGTTGAGCTCCCTCAGCACGAGATTCATGGCCCGTGAGAAGGTGGCAGGGGCGTTACAAAGCCCAAAGCCCATCCGGACAAACTCGAACAACCCATACTTGGTGGTGAAAGCTGTTTTCTTGCGGTCCCCAGGCTTTATCTTGACCTGGTAGTAAGCCGAGTTGGCGTCTAATTTCGAAAACCAGGCGTTCCCGACGAGAGTGTCTAAGCACTCTTCTATGTTCGGAAGCGGGTAAACATCCTTTCGAGTGACCGCATTGAGGGCCCGGTAGTCGATACACCACCTTACCCCTCCGTCCCGCTTCCTCACCAACACCGGGGCCGATGCCCACTCCGAGAGTGAAGGCTGAATGACCCCTGATTGAACCATCTTATCCAGGTGAGCCTTTTCTTCGTTGGCGAAACTGAGTGGAGTCCTCCTCATCTTCTGTTTAACAGGGGCGGCTTCCCCTGTATCGATTTCATGTTCGATCAATGAGAAATTCCCAAAGTCAAATTCATTGCGGGCAAAAGCATCAGCGTAACCGATTAAAAGATTACGCAGCTCACCCGCCTGCTCACTGTTTAGCTCCACACCAGAACGTTCATATAAGTCCTGGAGATGAGCTGGCATCTCTCCACTCCCCTCCGTTTTGAGCTGGCGGACTGCCGACTCTGATACCGGTTGGGAAGTGTAGACCCCTGAAATTTCTTGTGCGCCACCGAGTATATCTCCTTGGAACAACTTCACCTGGCGCTCTCCCAAATTGATCACATACAGATCAGCTTGGTCCCCCTCCCTATGGAGGGTTTGCGGTATGATGACCCCCAAATTGGGGGAAAGGCTCGAACATGAAAGCTCCTAAACGTTGGTCCAAGACTCCTGTTATCCGCTTAATTTTATTAGGCGGAATGATAGTCCTTTGGGCTGCCTGGACTCTAGCAACCTTATACTCGGGGTCCTGCCCCCCAAACCGTAGAGGGATCATTTCCGAGCCAATTCCAAAGTTAGCGAGCTTCAGGTCGATAACCACTCCCTGCGGATGCAGGAAGTCAGCTCCTAACAACATGTCGTCTTCGATAGGTGCCACATACACATCCCCTTGGAAGGTTGAAGAGCCGAGTTTCAAAGTGATGGGCCCCACAATGAATCCATTCATTCGCATATCCCTCCCTGCCGCAAGCAGGGTGACCATACGTTTGTTAGGGGCTTCGGAGATAATCTCTCGTACACTCGGTCGGAGATGATGGTAACCTCCGCGGCCGTATCTACCACCGCCTGGATGGATACATTCCCCACCTGGATGGGTATATATGACATAGAGCTGGATCCGAGGCGACATACAATCACCTCTTCACTTTCCTCCCCAGAGACACTTTCGTCACGAATAGGGGTGGTACTACTCATAGGTGTTCCAATTGCCTGAGCGAAACCCTGCACAATAGCATCAGCAGGGTGAGGTTGCCAGGGCACATCCCCTTGCCCCCAGCCGCCGGCTTGGGGAGGGACGGCCCCTTCGGACTCTACATTTGCTGCAGCTCCTCCTCGGCCTGGTGAATTGAGGGTCGGAGTTCGGCCTCCGTCTCCGACCCGGGGGCGTTTCCCTCGTGTTCCTCCTCAACGGAGGACACCCTTGGACTTGGAGGCACCCCTCCTGGCTGGAGGGGGCAATCCTTCCGAAAGTGGCCTAGGCCCCCACACAAGAAGCATCCCCTCGGGGCCTCCGCTCGGGGGGACACCCTGAGATTTTTTACCGTTTCTATCAGCTGGGAGATATTCCCTTCCAAGCGTTCAAAGCGTTGGCCATGCTCATCGATCCGCTTCATAATCTCCCCCATTCCGACAGGTCTATTGTAATTGCCAGGTCGGTAATTTCCTGGCTGCGTTGGTGATCTCCCGGGCGGGAGCCGGGGTTCTTTCTGGGGAGTCTGGGCCGGGAACCGGGGTTCCTTCCGAGGAGTCTGGGCCTGGAACCGGGGTTCCTTCTGGGGAGTCTGGACCTGGTTGAGGGTCCATTCCCCTATCTGCTCCGGGTCCGCCGTAGCAGCTCGAGCCTGTTTAGGCCGTCCATAGACTGCCTGGTGGGAATGCTGAGCCCACCGTATGGTATCCATAGCTGCCTCCACCGTGGTAGGCCTCAGATTCAGGGCTTGATACCCTGCATTGCGGTCATGTGCTCCCTGGCATAACCGCAACACCAGCTGCCGCTGTAGGAAAGTATCATCACAGCCCGGGAACGCCCGGGAGCACAACTCTTGCAACCGGTCCGTCCAGTCCACCAGGGTCTCCGTAGACTCCTGCTTTGCTGTGAGGAACTCGAGGTGAGCGGCTTCAGGGAGTTCCTGATGACTGAAACGAGACGACATTTTTCGGACAGCGACGGTGTAATCCATGTCTGGGTCCCGTGAGGCAAGTTGATCAAAATAGGTCAAGGCCTTACCCTCTAGGCACCAGCAAAGGTAAGCCAGACTCTCAGTGCCGTCCCATCCCCTATCATCTGCAATGAGGGAGAACTTTCTGAAAAAGGGGTCCCACTTCCCCTTTCCGTCGAATGTAAGGCTTTTGGGAAGGCCAGTAAATGAAAGTCCGGCACGCGACCGGGTATTCGCAAGTGCCGAGGGGGCTGCAGGCCGCCTCGGCGCTGGCAGGTAGTAGCACCCGGCCCTAGCATCTCGGTAGGGCAGGTTCATTACCTCTGCCCTCCTTCCCTGTTGTCCCTCCACCCTAGATGGGCCCCTATCGAAATATTCGCTTCCCCCGGTGGGATGTCCCGGGGCTCTATTCAAAGAAGTGTCCGAACTATCGGTGGGACACCCCTCGGATGAGGCGCGCGTGTGGGGCCGACTCATTGGGGGTCGGGATCCCTGGCCAGGGGTTGGGGGAACATACCTCGTTAAGTTTGGGGGTTCAACCTCCCCAGCTCCCCCTCGCCCTTGCCCCTGGTAATTAGGGGGTGGGTATACGTCGTATTGGTAGACCCCATGCATCTCCCTTGGCGTCCTCGGGGTGCTGGTGACTACGGGCTCCGAATCCCGGTGGCGAGGGTCCCCCGACACTGGTTCGGGGAGAGGGCTTGCCGCCGGTTTCCCTTCCCGAAAAGACGGGGGGTCCGGACTGGCAAAGTCAAACTGGTCCGTCAGGGCCTGCAGTTCCTCCAGACCCGCCACCGAGGTGAAGAGGTCTGGGGTGAGGATCCCATGACGGGCCCTTGCATCAGCCAGGGCAGCTACCCCTGAAGCCGTCATTCCAGGGATTGTCGCCAACTCCAGGAAGGAGCACGAGTTAATGGGCACTTTTGGCGTGGCATTATCCATCATACGACCACCACCTGATATAACCCACTAGACCAAATACAGCAAATACAAAGGTAATTATACGAACACAATCAAGACAATCCCAACAATTTGAGAACCAGATCAAATAAGTGATTTATAACTGAAAAAACAGGTCTACCAACGCATTGACCAACTCCTGGCGGGTAATAACGCCTGCCCGGTAGGCTACTAAAAGGAGTCTCAGTACTTGAAGGCTACCCTGAATTTCAATAACAAATCCCTCCTCCAAATCCTCGTTCATTACCGACTAGTATCCGATATAACTTTCCCGATCTTTAATCCTCAAAAAGCTCTGAATTGGCCTTGACTATGGTCCTAAATTAATTTTCCTTACTCCCGGATATCCGGGACCGCTTATTTCTGAACCGGATATCCGCTACCGGATATCCGACTATCCGAACCGGTATCCGACCCGGGTATCCGACTATCCGACCCGGGTATCCGACTATCCGAACCGGGTATCCGACTATCCGAACCGGGTATCCGACTATCCGAACCGGGTATCCGACTATCCGACCCGGGTATCCGGGTACCTGAGGTACCTTTGTCCCTGGTAGTAACCTAAGTCTAGGTTTCCCCCGGGGGTAAGGTGCCTAACCACTAGGCCTCACTAGCACTAGCTATAAAATATATAAAATATAACTAGGTCCTCAAATACCAGAGGATTGGCAATAAGGTGCCCAACCACTAGGCCTCCTCACATACACAAAATCTATCACACTAGTGAGGTACCCAACCACTGGGCCTCACCTACACACAATAACTATACCACTCTGGTGAGGTACCCAACCACTGGGCCTCACCCACATACAATAACTATATACCACACTGATGAGGTACCCAACCACTGGGCCTCACCCACACACAATAACTATATGCCTAACCTAATATTAAAATATAGCTAGTGAGGTACCCTACCACAGGGTCTCACCTACACCGAGTAAATATCTACCACAGCAGTGGAGGTACCCAACCACTAGGCCTCCACCACAGCCACACTAATAATATCGCACTCTTGTGAGGTACCCAACCACAGGGCCTCACACACTATATATAATAACTAGATAACAAATACAAGCACTCAAATATTAATTACCGTTACTGAGGTACCCAACCACAGGACCTCGCACACACTAATACTTAAATACTAAATATACTTACGGGTACTCTAATATATTATACAGTTAGGGAGATACCCATCCACCACAGGGCCTCCCTCACTATGTATAATGCTTAAATGCTAAATATAACTGTGTACTCAAATGTAAAATACAGTCAGGGAGATACCCATCCACCACAGGGCCTCCCTCACTACGTATAGTACCTGAATACTAAATAGACTACTTAACTATTAACTAGTAAGGCACTCAACCACTAGGCTCCACCTACACTGAGTATCCACCTATAACAGGACAATTGAGGCACCCATCCACCACAGGGCCTCCCCAACTGCTCTATCAACAGTACACACCAATGAGGTGACAAACCACTGGGTCTTACACTCAGCAAACACCCAAGCCACTCAACCACACAAGCAGGCTTAGGCACTCCCCTCCGTTATATATTTATTTAATTTCTTTTTTTTTTTTTTTTTTTCTATTATTTTCTTCGGAGAGGGCTCCCTACTAGAGGTGGGCTGGCCCAACCTGCCTACTCCAACTCAACACACACAAAAATACACCTCAAAATCAATAATTATAACTTCAAACTATAATGTTTATTCACCCCAGATGGCGCTAGACCACTTTTTCTCCCTTCCCAACACGAGTTGGGTGGAGAGACGAGGGGAAGCACGCTGTCCGTCGATATCTGCCCTCTGCACGCGACCCTAGTAAAACCAGGGAAAAAGGGTAGAGGGCAAGGTTCAGCCAAATGCAAAACGAAGAAAGCTTCAAAAAACGTTCGAAACGAGATAACCAAGTCCCGATATAGCACACAAACACACAGCACACACTTTTAGAACTTAAACTAAGCCTTAACGTAACCTAATTTAACCTAAAAAGACTGCTAGACTGCATAAATCCCGTAAATCGCAAGGAATAGTGTACTCACGGACACACACCCGAATGCCCTCAGCCAGCGAACGACCTAGTCGTCTCCACGCCAACCTGTCCCCGGCCTATGTGTGACCGTGAGTGCAGTAAACCTGCAAGCAAACCGGCTGCAAGGGCTCCCGAAAAATCAGGAGCAGGACGCCTGCCGACCTACGCCAATGAAGTCGCGCCGAGCGGAACGCAACAAGGGGAGCAGTCTAAACTTATTATAAAGAGTAAAAAGAGTAAAAAGGATATTTCTCTTACCCTATTTGCTGATCTCAGATCTCAGAAGCACGACTGGGGTTTGGTAAGTGTTTTTTCCCTCCAGCAGCTCCGATTCAAGATGGCGGCTTGGCGCGGATCGGAGTCACGTGCATCGTAGGGCGACTCCACTTATGAGGGGAGGGGCGTCCCTACTATAGGAATGTACCTATGAGTGGCCTAGGCTAACTTTATACCTACTCCTTCCCAGTTAAGATTTGACATGTTTGAATTTTTATTTATGGACTGCTCTGATTAGGTACATGTTTATCATCAAATTTTATGTAATTTAAACCTCCCATGAATGGCATTTAAAGGGATAATTTCTCAGTTGTACTCCCTTCCTTACCAACAATCATCCTTGTTTGTTTCCTAACATCTCCATAATAGGTCTACACGATACCGAACACGCCGGGGCCCCAGTCGGACCACTCCGACACCACATATACTCCTCAGCTCTGCACGTTTCTTGGCCTGACGGCCGTACGGTCTGGTTTTGTCATGCCTGCATGCGCTTGCATATGGGGCGCCAAGTGTCCGCTTCAAAATTCCGTCCTAGTTTACACAATTTCGTACGAAATTTTTTACAAAATGCAATTCGTACACGAAATACTTTTTCGTTGGTTCGTCATGTAATTGCGTACACGAAATCAATTTCGTTGCAACGAAATGACTTTTGGGACCGAACGAAAATTATTTCGTCACGACGAAATAAATTTCGTGTACACAAAATTGCTTTCGTTGAACGAAATCCATTATGTGTGCAACTTAACGCAATTCCGTACACGAAATTGATTTCGTTCGGTAAGGAATACATTTCGTTGCGACGAAATAACTTTTGTGTACACGAAATTGATTTCGTTCGGGACGGAATACATTTCGTTGCGACGAAATAACTTTTGTGTACACGAAATCGATTTCGTTCGGTACGGAATACATTTCGTTGCGACGAAATAACTTTTGTGTACACGAAATTGATTTCGTTCGGGACGGAATACATTTCGTTGCGACGAAATAACTTTTGTGTACACGAAATTGATTTCGTTCGGTACGGAATACATTTCGTTGCGACGAAATAACTTTTGTGTACACGAAATTGATTTCGTTCGGTACGGAATACTTTTCGTTGCGACGAAATAACTTTTGTGTACACGAAATTTATTTCGTTCGGGACGGAATACATTTCGTTGCGACGAAATAACTTTTGTGTACACGAAATTGATTTCGTTCGGGACGGAATACATTTCGTTGTGACGAAATAACTTTTGTGTACACGAAATTGATTTCGTTCGGGACGGAATACATTTCGTTGCGACGAAATAACTTTTGTGTACACGAAATTGATTTCGTTCGGGACGGAATACATTTCGTTGCCACGAAATCACTTTTGTGTACACGAAATTTATTTCGTTCGGTACGGAATACATTTCGTTGCCACGAAATAACTTTCGTGTACACGAAATTTTTTTTCGTGGTACACAAAATTCATTTCGTAATCGTTTCTCTTGATTTTGTAATCGTTACTTTTCATTTCGTAATCGTTACCCTTGATTTCGTTATCGTTTATTTTCATTCTGTAATCGAAATAACCAATATTGCTATCGAGCCAAAGACTTTAAATAGTATCAAGACAGATTACTCTGACCTACTTCCGTAGTACATTTTGGAGGCATACTTTGCTGTGTTAAAAACAGACTCGGAAAAATACGTTCCATAGGTATAACACGTGAAAAGATGTCTCACTTTTTCTTGATAATTCATATCTTACTCTATCTTTTTCAAGTCTGATGTTTGCACAAGAAAAAGGATGGATAGTTAAAAAAACATTTCTTGAACCTTTTTGTCAATAAATGCCGATATGAATCCCTTGGATCATGCCTTCTTTTTGACAGAGTCATTTGCCATAGGTTAACACGTGAAAACATGGATTTTAAAAATGATTATAGTTCCTCTAGTATTACCTTGAATTTAGAGCAAATGTGGCTTACATGTAATTTGAGACTCTGAAAAGGCTTAATGAAGGCTCAAAAGGTGCAAGGGACCCGCATAAATCCCCGGGAATATGCATGCTTTTGGCCTTCCATCTCCCATGGGTAGGGGGGGGGGGGGGGGGGGGGGGGGGGGGGGGGGGGGGTTAGTGGCAAATGTTTTCATCTCGCCAGCCCTCCGAAAGTCGCTCAGTGGAGGGGTGTAGGGTATCAGATATTATTAGTCCAGTTTTCCTCCATAATTCTCTGACAAGCCAAAAGAGTTATCAGTTATAAAAGGGCAATACAATTTTATTTAAAAGCCTCCTAAATCCGCCACTGATCCATGCCCGGACTGTGAGGTCAGTCTTGCGAGGTGGGCCTTTTTACAACTTTTTCTCGGAGGGTTACTAGAACGACATTGTTAGGCTCTTGGGCTTCCAAACTAAATTTGGTGCTCGATCCGGGTTTTTTCACAATTTAGGCAAGATCCCGTATATGCCAACTTGGGTTGGCATATACGGATGTATGTGAAGAATATAATTGCATAGTGTTGGTGGTCGATCTCATTAAATTGAAAGATTGGGGGGGGGGGGGGAGCAATAAGAGATCATTTTTATTTTATTTTCTTTTTGTTCCAATTGCTTTATTTTTACTGTTTGTTTTGTTGTTTTTTTTGTTTTGTTTTTTTGCTCAGTGATTTTTTTTAATCATTTCAATCACTTGAAATTGTTGTAATTTCTGTTGATTTCGTAATAAAAACACAAATTAAAAAAATAAGAGATCATTATTTTTTCCTCAATTCTATTGGAGTCATTTTTACAGATCTGTTGTAAGAGAGAAGAGAGAGTATGAGAAAAATGAGGGGGGGGGAGGGACAAAGAGAGATGGGGCAAAAGTAATGGGATATTCCTACAAAGACAGAATAGGATTGGTAATAATTACATTATATCATCAGCTGCTATATTTTTGGTTACTAGTTAATTCAATTCAAAACACGGAGGCCATCCCCCTTTTCGTACTATCGGTAAAGGCCCTATTGCTTCGTGATGGCTTCGGAGCAAGCCCCTACTGTTTTCTTAGCCTGTCGTCTCACATTTCTACAGCAGAATATTACAAATAACTTACCGTATAGTTGGTTATATTGGTGGCGTATCCAGGGATTCAAGGAGAGGGAAGGCTCACGCCTGACAAAAAAATCGTCAGATGCATTCTATTTTGAATTTTAGGACAAGCAAGGAAAAATGTATCAGTTTCCAGATTCTCTGTGGGAGGGGGGGGGGGGTACACATTTCCTTTCATTCGATGTGTAACTAAGATATGTCAATTTGGTTTTGGCTGGCACATAGGGGCACGTACATTCCTGGATATATAAACTTGGATACGCCACTCTTAATGTAATCTTTATATTTATATAAGGAATTGCTCGCACGCAATCTCATTTTAATAAAGCCTTTTCTGTCTTGAATTTTAAAAGAATAAGGCTAATAAAATTACATTGCAGGTCTATAATCCCTATAATTTCCATAAATCATATCAAATGAAATATTCTGATTAAATAGAAAATAATAGCACATTATTATATTTAAATAACTTTTCCCGACATTCCCGTCAGATATCGCAGTGTTTGCATATATAGAGCTTACTATCAGGACCATGTTTGGACCCCCCCCCCCCCCCCCCCCCCCCCCCTCATCATCACATAAATATTAATAAAAATTTCATAGCAAATAACTTTAACAAAAATAAAAACATCTAGTCCGAAGCCCCCTCCCAACTCTCACCCATTCCTCCCTGTGCAGTTAGAGTTGATTACTATCTGATTTTGGACATAAGTTTGTATTTGAAGGGACAAATTAAGATTATGCCCTTTAGTTACGGCTTTACCAAAAGGCAAAAGCGCTGTCCAGAAAAAGAAGAAAGAAAAAAGAAAATAACAAAATACAAACATCGTGTTAAGACTATAACCTTTCGCTCTGGCCGATCGACATGTACCACAATATATAACGCGTGCTTTATATTCGGCACTGAGCCTCTTCGTATTTAAACTCTTTGGTCGAGCGCGCTAGTGTTTTGTGTTGCATGCTGAGATATTCGAGGCGAAAAAAAAACAAATGTAAGTATCTTTCATAAAATGATGAGTTAGAATTTGTAGGTATGTAATTTAATTTTTAAATAGTTTTAA
>CM046863.1:34065756-34247046 GCA_025617745.1 Heliocidaris erythrogramma | reverse complement strand
ATTGATCTCGCTGAGCCGCCGCTAGCACTAGTAATACCGCGTTCAGTTAGGGGGCACTAGGTCGCCCAGCTCCCCGCTGCGCTGGCCTGGGAGGCTAGGGAGCGACCGTTCCGGACAATGGGCTTTGCGCATTGTTTTTCATATTCTAGGGAGCGAGTCGGAAGCCATCGAGGTGCGGTTTAGTGAAAAATCTGAAAATCGCATATCATGGGAGCGACCCGAGAAGGTTGAAAATGGGGGACGTCACAGCGGCACATACATGTGTGACATATATATGTGAGTGCCCCCCCCCCCCCCCCCCCCCCCCCCCCCCCCCCCGGGGAGGCAGCTAGCTTGCAGCACACGATTTTGCTGTACTTGTTGTAATATATTTAGACTTTCATCAGTCTTTCAGTGTACTTGGTTGTTATCATAAGCACGCACACAAAGATTCGCAAGGTACGGTTAGCAGTAAAGCGACTGTCCACACGTCTACTTGTCTGTAAAATATTACGTTTTTCCAAACATAAACCTAATCAAAAGAGGAATTATCATGGTAAAGTGTTTGAAAAATGCCAGACTTGTCATTTGACCTCTACTAAAATGTCTAAAACAACCTATTCAAATCCTTTTGGGGGACTTAAAGATTGTCGAAATTGTATAAATAGTGATATGAAAATGGATAAATTATCATTCATTTACATTGCCAACATATTAGTCAACCTTAGTGGCTTCGCGCGGGACTTCCCGATGCTACGTCAAATCGCTCTAGCCAATCAGCTGTCAATTTTTGGGGGCGTTCCCAAATTAGTGAGTTTTTTGACCAATTTCTTGTTACTGGGCATTTTTTTTTTTCTTTAAAAATGTCAGAATTGTGTCATTGGACCTATGTACTACATTTTAGCCCAATGTTGATTTAATTGACTCGCCCTTTAAGGCGGTGCTGATACGTTAGAGCTACGGACATGTCGCTTTTAATACGCTCTTGAGACGATTGTGGCGTGCTTTGCGACCTCGGCGCTCTCGCTACGGAAGTTTTGAACATGTTCAAAATTTGTGGCGACAAGGAAGATGGTGGCGATCATTGACGCTTCAGCAAGGCTCAAGATACGACGGAGAAGATTGAAGAAGCTCAAGCCACGATCCACCGCGCTTTGTCGATTTTAGATGATCGCAGCGGAATCGCCTTCTCGTGAGATGGGGGTATAAGTAAAGTTTGGTTTAGCCACCATTTATTCAGTCTGCAGTCTAGTTAGATCTAGGCCTAGGCCTATACTGTATTGTTATTGTTAACGTTGGTTTTGGTCTTTGTCAAGTTGGTCAAACATTGGCCTTTGATAAGTTGGTCAAACATTAAATATATAGACCTCTCATCAAATTAGGCTTAGTTTTACTTACCGAAGATAAATTTTCAGCAACCTTTCAACCAAAGGAAGGATCAATCAGACAAGTATGTAACTTGGAAATCTCGTTTTGGTTGGACTCGACGAAAACATAACGAGTGCTGTGTTTTTGTGCATAGCTCTATGGTACTTTTTGTGCGGTGCGATAAAATAATTTACACGTAAAATCCCATAGAGATATGAGCTGGAGAAATGAAAAGTTTCTGCCATCAATTAGCAGCCTTGGATAAATATGACGTCACTGCAAATCCTCCACGCTAATTGGTTGGTAGCCAAAATGTCGTTTTGTCGTGCTGGGAAAATCGCTCGCTGAGCGATTTTCTGAAACGACTAAAAACCCCTAAAAACGTCGTGCACGACGTTTCGGAAAACGTCGTGGCAGTGTGCACGGTGCCATAGGGTTTGCATTAGAGCGATTTTTCAGAAAGTCGTTCATGTCGTGCTGTCGTGTCGTTTGTCGTGTTCGGTGTGAATCCGCCTTTACTTCGTATGCACCTTTTTTTATACATTATTGCGTCATAATTGAATTTTTGGCTATTACGCTCATTAGGTTTAGCGCAAACTTCGAGCTAACTACCGCGCGTGTTGCCATGTCAGTTTGTTATTATGTCACTATTTATGAATTTTGCGCTCCTTGACAAATAAGCGCTCAAACTTTCACCTAGCAACCGTGCGTGTTGCTATGTTAGACTACACGTCAGCTTGTATTATTACGTCACAATTTATGTATTTTGCGCTCATTAAAAAATAAGCGCTCAAACCTTTACCTAGCAACTAAGCGCGTTACCATGGTATATTACTTTGTCAACTTTTTCTGAGCAGAGCTTCACATACACATTTCACTTTGTTCATTACCCTGAGGAAGATCCGTGAGGATCGAAAATTTGGTGAAAATAAATATAAAAGTTGGAATTCAATGCATTACCAATCAGTCAGGCCGCAGGTCGTATGCAAATGAGCAAAAATCGCGCATTTTATTTCCAGTGCCCGAATTGGACTCTCTCCTGCACCCAGTCGGCTGTATCGCATGGTCATCTTTAAAGTTATGTTCTTAAATAAATATAAATGCTATGCTCATTAAACCTTCTGCAAAAATAAATGAATAGTTTACCAACACAGGGATATTTTGTTTTAGTCAGAATTTTAGAAATAAGTTGTTTAAAATAACTGATGAAATAGTCATACAAAAGCCTTTTTTTCACAAGATTTCAAGTTGTTAAAATACATATAAAAAGTATATGAGCCGCCATCAAGACACATATGTATGGAAGCGCTGGAATCTCATCTTTTTCACCGTTACATTAAAAACATCCATAGATTTATGACAGAGGACGTCAGGATCCAGCAATATTCAGCCGCAGATCATCCGTTGCAAGACCATGGTCAAGACCATAGAATCTTAGCCCTCTGATTGGCAAGCAAGCCATCTGTAACCAAGTGCGCGTTGAATGAAACAATGCGCAACCTGTTGCTTCATCCTGATCCTTGCGCAAACATGCGCATAGCTGTTGCCAGGCTGTGAGAAAACATCTTGCGTGGTGGTAACCAATCGGAATGCTGGAATTTACTTTTTTAAAGACAAAGTGTGTACATTGGTTACATATTGCTGGATCCTGACCCTGTCATGAAGTGTACATTAATGTTATTTCAATCTTTGGAAAGTACAGAAAATGCCCTTTACGCTCATGTCAAATTTGCCCTGGCTCACAATAAAACTATGGTAGTTTTGGCCAGATTTATATTTCATTTCATTTCCATTTTTTGTCATAAAAGGAACACGATTTTTTACCAATTTCGTCTTTTATTTTGAAAACAGCAAAAGCATGTCACAAATCTCTGATCCCTCTTCTTTTATTTGATGCATAACTCATGGCAATTGGTGAATGATAAGTAGTCTATTCAATAGTTTGCAAATAAGATGTTCCTGGCTGCTCTTGCTCAATATGTATTCATAGTCAGGCAGAACTGGAAATAAAATAGCGCGCTTTTTGGGGACCTGCGGATTGGCTGGCAATGTCTTCTCTGGAACTCATTCATTGTATCTCTCTCTCTCTCTCTCTCTATATATATATATGTATTTATGCGCATTGAGCACTCCACAGAGTGGATTTGGCGCTATGTAAGTTACATTTATTATTAGTAGTAGTATTATTATATATGAATTGATTTGGACAAGAGAGGATTCCAAACAAATACAGATTGCATGTAAATATAGAGTTGAAACACCTATTTCAGATATGGGTAAACTGTGTTGTATTTTATGTATTTAAATCATTATTATTTTCAATATAGAAATTACCGCTTTCTAAAACAAAGCTAAATTCGGGCAATTTCCTGCGTTTAGGCCTACAGCTGAAATTATTCAAAGGAATCCTAAAGTTATTTGTGAGTACGTGTTGATTTTAGATACATGAAATCAATAGTTTATCTCTGGTAATACCTTACTCCATTATTGTGAAATGTTGGACGAAAGGAGGACATACACGATAATAATTATAATAAACAGCTTTAAAATATATATTTTCATTGATACAATTCTGCACCTACCGGTTTTTAATTTCTACCTTCAGTTAATTTGCACTATATTGATTATTTATGTATGGTTTATTTATGGTTGTTATGGAATTGTTTATTTTGTATTGTGTTTATTGCCATGTTAAATTATATTGCGTAATTAATTGTTAATTTGTAATACATAATAATTACATAATTATATCCGTTCAGTACCAAAGATTGCAGATTCCATTAAAAAACAAAGAGGCTTGAAGCTTCTTTTTGGATAGATTTTTTCATTAAAATATATTTATTCTATATTAAAAGAATCAGATATCAGAAAACAAGAGATCTGTATTACCGGTACTTACAGATCGGTCCTGACGAATAAAAATGTGACAAATGGAAATCAATCATGCTAACAAACAAATGTAAACACCAATGTGTATCTAGGGTGCCCTTTTTACTTCTGAAAAATGCCCCTTTCTCCCTGATAAGTGCCCTTTTTACTACTAAAAGCGCCCCTTTCTTTTCTAATACGTGCCCGTTCCCCTTCTGAAAAGTGCCCCTTTCCCTATCTAATATGTGCCCCTTTCCTCTTCTCATAAGTGCACCTTTTCACCTCTTATAAGTGCCCCTTTCCACCTATGATAAGCACCCTTTCCTCTTCTGATAATGCCCCATTTTACCTATATTTCCCACTGTTTCTTACAAAAAGAGCCATTATATCTTCAAAGAATCGGTGCTGCTTTAGTAACAGGTACCCATATTACTACAACTACGATTTATTTCTGCTTTATACAGGGTGCGTAGCACATTTTCACCAATAGTGGTGGTCTTCCATGGGACCCGTTAGATAACAAAGATACCAAGTAACAATATAAATTCATTACAGCAACAAAACAAAATACAGAGGATATTTAAATATATGTACATATTACCTGGTATCCTCGTAATAAACGGAAATTTTCAAAAATGTATTCAATATTTTGGTGGATATTTCTAAAATCATTAATATATATACATTCGGTAATTCGCTTTTTTAATGAGATGAAAGGACATCAAATACTTTTCATTTCATTTCATTTATTTCCACGATAACAGCAATTCATTTACAAAGACTTTCAGTTTACAAAAATCATTATGAGCATATATAGAAAAAAACCATTAAGAATGAAATCTGGCACATAAATTCGGTTTTAAAACAAAATGAAATTTACTCTGTAATTGATAAGTAAATAAATGCTAGCTGTATGTGGAGGAAACCTTGGAAAGTAAAGCTTGTAATTCAGGTTCCCTAACTTAAATATCAGAGTATCATTTAATAAAACAAGAGCATAAACAGGACACAAAACGACACACGATACAAGACCACACATAACAGGACAATACACCATGACAACACAAGGACAAGGATGGGACATTGAATAGCCTTCTGCAGCTTACATATACTGTAACGCTTAAGATTATGTTTTAACGAAAATAAACTTAGTGACTGTTTGAATGACTCATCAAGAGAATTCCAGAAATATGCCAGTGTAGATAATAGTTTTCTGTTTGTACAAGGTTCTTAGCATTGGAAGGTGGTAAGATGACGCCTGTCTCGTGGAGTAACTGTGGAAACTCATTTTTTGAAAACTCGTTGCGGTTTAGTCGATACATAAAACAACCCAGACGAAGATTGTATAAATCGTGTATTTTTAATACTTTATTAGCGTAAAACAATTGATCTGAATGAGCTAATCTGTTTTGATGACAAATGAATCTCATTATCTTTTTTTTGTAAGCAATAATCTATCCAATACATTTCTACATGAGTTGCCCCAAGCTAATGACCCATAATTCAAATAAGGGAGAATAAGAGTACAGTACAAAATTTAGTAATATATCCGAGGGAAAAGTGATTTTCAGTTTCTTAATGACACCAACATTTCTGGATAATAATTTACATAAATGCGCGATATGTTTCTTCCAGGAAAGTTTGTTTTCTATAAATAGACCAAGAAATTTCGTTGAATCAACAATATCTACAGAAGTATATTGAGAGAGGCATTACAGGGTATAGCTGAAATTGAATTACTAAAAAGCATGCACTGGGGTATTTTTTTACATTCAAAGAAAGTTTGTTACAACAAATCCATTCGTGAATACATCCAAGTTCAATATTAATTGTATTTATAATTGTATTTATAAGAGTATCGGGATTTTTATGAGAAAAAAAAAACACTGGTGTCATCGGGGAATAATACAAATGATAGGACCTTGGAAGAATTCTGAAAATCATTGATATACAAAATAAACAGTATATAGTGGCCCAAGAAAAGAGCCCAGGGACTCTCCACATGTTGTGTTATATAATCTGAATTTGAGCCATTATGGAAACAAACTGCTTTCTGCCTGTAAGATAACTTCTGTACCACTCCAAGGCCCTTCCCCATATTCCGTATGATGTGATAATTTAGACAATAATAATAATATAATGGTGTCAAAGGCCTTGGAGAGGTCCAGAAAGATTCCAAGTGACTGTGTGAAATATGGTCATCAACAGCAATTGTTATGTGATAAATAAAATAATTGCATGCGTTGTTGATTGCTTTTGCCTAAAGCCGAAGTGTGAATTATACAAAAGCTCAAAACTCCTTACAAATTTTATTGTACGAGTATATATTTTTCCAGGATTTTGAAAATAGAAGATAAAAGATATATGGTTCTATTGTTACCTATAGTCAGCCAACCCCTGAACATATAATAATATAATATAAACCCCTCAAAAAAAGTTCTCCAATTCAAGTTTAAGCATTTATATCTCTCTAGTAACTGTATGATCATCATCAAGTTTGATATCATTGTAAAGCTTGTTTATTCACCTTCACATTGATACCACATTTGTATTGATTTGTAATCACGGAATGTGCAGTGCACCTAAATATAGGGCAAAGTCAAAAGTGAAAAGTTGTAGAATGCATTGTTATTGTTCTTACTGAGTTCTTAACTGGAATGAAAGGTTTTGTTTCTTTGTTTTTGTTCCTTTTGGTTTGTTTAATTTTGTATGAGGTGTGCATTTTTCTGCTGTAATCCCTTGTTTGGTGGACAAATATTGTTTTCAGTGATTTTGAAGTGGTTATTCTTTTGTTTTAAGATGGAATGCTTTAATCAGCAACTGATTGTGATAACATTAATATTGTGTTTTGGTTTCATGCAGAATATTGCAAGTTTCCACCTTAGCAGTACACAACTGCGGTGGGGAAAAAAGTCTCCCCTCAGCAAATTATCTCATTTTCAGCCATGTAACCCTATCACAGAAACATAAGCAACACAAACTCTCCTCTTCTCTTGGATTGCTTTTCACTTCAACAAACACATTCCCCTTTCTTGATGTGAACTCATGTTCTTTAACTCTCTCTCCCCTCTCTAACGAAACAAAAACAAACACAAATACACAAATTTGCAAATGACAAAATGTTTGGCACTTTTTATTGAGTAACATGCACATCAAATGTGGAATAGCAAACGATCAGAACTTCAGTAGCGAGTAGAAGATCCGAATACAGCTACGACAGCCTGGCATCTCCTCCGTATGTTTGTCACCAGCCTGGTGATGCGTTGCTGTGGGATGAGGTTCCGCTCTTCGATATCTTTATAGAACGCCATCACAAGCCAGCTTTTAGTCAGTCTATGGGCTGCGAAAAAATAACAAATGTAAATTAAGAGAGCATTTATTTCCTGATCTCCAAGTACTATCCTTTACCATTCCTTTATCAAATAGTGTTACTACTGTTCGTATTATAATATTGTACAGACGGACAATATGTTCTCATGGCTTCTTGACCCCCAACAAGTAAATGAGATTAATATTAAAAATACCCACATCCGTCTACCATAGAATCAGCATCGAAAATGCAACAGTCTATATATACAGACCCATGTGAACGACGACAATATATCATGTATGTATTTTCCCTTTTCACGCAATGCTTTGATATGAATAATATTATATGTATCTTTTGATTAATAAATATTAAAAATTGGGCCATAAAATATCTTAATTTAATCATATTCTCTAAAGTGAACACGATTTGGGTCTTCTTTCCAAAATTAGTCAATTACGGTATCCTCTTACCTACAAATCTAGATTCGTACATCGCAAAAGCCTCCTCGAGTTTTCTCAATTTTATAAATTCTAAGATGCCATAAGTAACACATCTTTTCATGTAAACGGGATGTTTGTATTACCAGCATTCATCTTCTCTGCCATTTTTGACATTTTGGAACAGTTTGGGAAAAACTGAGCCTCAAAATATGTTTGGGTAATTGACGATAATTCCAATGGACTGTGATATAGACTATGTTTTTTCGCCGGTGAGTATCGATATCATTGAGTTGTCGTTTATCATGTCTTCGTGAAACAGTTTGTCAGGTCCATGACATTTCCGTAGATCGCCGACAACAGTTATGACTGTCATGGAGTTGATTTGATGAAACGACCCCTGATTTTGTCTTGCCTGCACAGTAGGATGCATCCACACGTTTGTTGAGGGCATTCATGCAGTATTATACGGCCCTATACTGTGTCTGGCCCCGGGGCCGCAATCGTCGTAACCTTGGTTCAAGAAACATTTCGTCCATCGACTTGGGTGTATGGAAAGAGATTTGATTCATTTATTTATTTACCAACAGAAAGTATCATACAATTTCATACAATAATATCAACATATATTAAAAAAGCATTGGTTGGAAAAATTTGCCAGATAAAAGCACATGTGCATGTCCCTATCAGAAAAACTAGTTTTTCTGTTAAAGTTTGGCCAACAATTACTGAATTTTCATTCCATTTGCTACGAAAAATATTAATTTAACAATTTATTACAATAAAAAAGTACACGTATATAACAAAAAACATTATACATATACAGATTATTTGCATGGATTTCTTTATTCAAACAATTACTAAATTTTCAATCCATTTGCTACTAAAATTATTAATAGTTAACAATCGATTACAATAAAAAATAGAGTATGTTACAAAAAAAATTATCAAATACGGACTATTTGCTTGGATTTCTTTATGATTCGCTACAGAAATATGTATCATGGAAAATTTAACAAGCCTAATATGATAGCATCCAGTCTTCATCCAGTCCATGATCATTTCTGTACCCAAACTCAGACATAAATTATTTGAATTTGTATGAATTGTTTATTATGTTCTTATGTGTGACCCGTCACGACAAAATGAGACAGAAGTCGCTGGGCTAGATCTTGAGAAAATTGGGCAAATCTTAAAAAACTTCATATTTCGTCATTTTTTTTTTCTTCGCTGATTTGAATCTTCAATGTTTTATGAATGCTCTGTAAAAAAATTGAGTCCAAAATATAACGGGAAAGGGTAGAAAAAGCAGTTTTTCTACGAGTGTTTTTTTCGGTCAACTCTTCTATTTTCTCGGACAGCTGGCACATGCCAGCGCGAAAAGAAAGCCATCCTCTAGGCCCCGCCCCTAGCGACGCGTGGCTTTGTTCATTGGACGTTCGCAGTCACGTGATCTCTGTATAAGAATTTACAAGAAGTACATGTACTTTATGTACCTTATGTCTCTTCATTACGAAGTTCGTTTAAGCCAAATATTCACTCTTGAATGATAGGCGCCTTAAAACATAAATAAACAAACAAACAAAACCATCGTTGTTTAATCTGTTGAAAGTAGAGCGGGAATAGAAAAGAGTTCATTGGCTTTCAAAACAGAAATAACTGGAAATTTTGATAGAAGTGTGTGATTTAAAAGGAGATGGGATCGTTAACTGGGCGTTGTGGCGTGCGCCTGTAATCCAGCTACCAGTGGAAGTGATAAACTGATTCAACGGACCCAGGTTCGAGACTGAGTCACGTCTTTCGGATGGTGACGTTAAAGGTCGGTCCCAGACGTAAATAATCATATCTGATTGAAACACGTCTGTAAAAACCCAATTACACACACACACACTGGGCGTTGTGGCGTGCGCCTGTAATCCAGCTACCAGTGGAAGTTATAAACTGATTCAGCGGACCCAGGTTCGAGACTGAGTCACGTCTTTCGGATGGTGACGTTAAAGGTCGGTCCCAGACGTAAATAATCATAATCTGATTGATACACGTCTGTAAAAACCCAATTACACACACACACACTAGAGCGGAGTGAAAAGATGACTTACGAGCAACGACACTGTTTTACACCATAATAATAAGGGGTAAATTCTGTAACCCTTTTAAAAGCCAAAAAGAAAAGAAATTGGCCTTTTAATCAGAAAGAAAAGTACCTGTGTAGAGATTATGAAACATGCGCGTGCTTTAGGACAAAGAGAGAGAGAGAGAGAGAGAGAAAATCAATAATCGTCTCTTGTTGGAGTTGACTTAATCCCCGTTCTTTGAAATGGGCGAATTCTCTACCTCTTTATAACATGGCGAAAAGAAAAGAAATTAGCTATTAGACATCAGTAGACTGTATACATTTTTTTCGAGTAAACTAGAGCGGAGAGAAACGATTACTTTCAAGCTAAGACGCAGTTTATCTTCATCATGTTCATACCACCAGTTAACGGCAAATTCTCTTATTCGTTTAAAAAGCCGAACAGAAAAGAATTAAGAAGAACTGTTGAAATTATGATACGTGAAATTATGTGAAAGATTTCGAAGGAGTGAGAGAATTGTCAGGGTGTCAATTTTTACAAAAAGCAGTTGTCATTAATTTTTTTTAAAGCTCTAGTTAACTAGTGCGGCGCTAAGAAGCAGTTTATCTTCATCCCGCTGTTGAACATGATAATAATAAGCGGCCAATTCTTTAACTCTTTTTAACAGCCGAAAATAAAAGAAAATTATTTTTTTTAACTGGAATGAAAATTCCCTTGGTTGCGATAATGAAACAAGTACCTGATTTGTTTTAAGCTTGAGTTAACTAGAGCGGAGAGAAACGATGACTTTCAAGCTATTAAGACGCAGTTTATCTTCATCATGTTCATACAGCCATGTCAACATGATGATAATTAGCGGCCAATGCTCTTATTCTTTTAAAAAGCCGAATAGACAAGAAAGAGTTAGCTTTCAAAATAGAATTAAGAAGAACTGTCGAAATAGATTGGAAGAGGTTCATCGTGGTGAAGAATAATTGAAGAGAGTTAATCAGTTGTCTCACGATGTGCAAACGTAAACGTAGGAAGTCTGACGTTTCGGCTGCTATATACTGCTAGGCTTAGTCATAGACAATGAGCCGAGATGTTGTTGTTGTAGTAAAAAGGAATGGCACTTTTGACCACTAGAGTCCTGTGTGCCAGTAGCTATACATGTATATATAAATAGTCAGTCGGTAGGTCAGTCATAGAATAAATCATTAGCATAAAATTTTATCAATCATTTCTACTAGTACAATTTTCATAATATATCTTCCAAAACATGCCTTTAAGAATCAATCGTAATTCAAATATGTTTATAGAATATTTTCCACATGAGCATATAATGTTGAAAAGGAATATACATTGTAATACTTCTGCAACATCTGTTTGGTGTTCTATTTTAACAAACCAAGTAGAGAATATTTAAAGCCCAACATCAGTTCATTATCTTATTCAATGGATAACAAAGCTTTTAGTATGTAAAGCTATTGATGCAGCTAAATGCCTGCTCTCTATAGTACCATCAGCCAAACCGAGCCTAGTACATCAGGCAGTTTTCTCAGCCAACCAGTAGTGACCTAGGCCGCCCGGTACACTGACAATAGTGCTCAACGCTCAACTCCGTAAAAAGCTACAGGATTAACCGACTCAAGTTCATGAAAAAGAAGGTCTCACAAACAAAAAAAAAAAATTGGGCTTCAAATATTCAATACAATATTTACTTTACTTTAATAATTAAGCTCTGATACCACTTTCTTCTATGTATTTTAGAATGTGAATGACATTAGCCTTATCTTTAAATAAATTCTCAGGTGACATTTGTTTGCTATTATATCCCAAAGAAGTCTGTAACCTAAACCTATTTTCCTCATATTTTTTGCAGAAAATTAGAAAATGCCTATAACATCTTCATATTCAAGACACACATCACAAAGCCCATTTGCATGCTTTCCTAGTTTATGTTTATAACTATTTAAATCCCGTACAGTCCCCAAACGAAAACGGTACATTATAATTTCTTGCCATCTTGGTAGGTTCCATAGCTTTTTATGAACGTTAACCCTGGGTTCTATTTCTTTCAAAAACGAAAACGGTACATTATAATTTCTTGCCATCTTGGTAGGTTCCATAGCTTTTTATGAAAGTTAACCCTGGGTTCTATTTCTTTCAAAAAAGAACCTTTTGCTAAATTCCATTTTGACTGCCATACATGTTTTATTTCATTTTTTAGAATGAATTTAATTTCCGAAATGCTTAATGGGAGAGCAACATCAATACTTTGCCTTTTTGTGGCCCTCTTTGCTAACACATCTGCCATTTCATTTCCTCTTATACCGCAATGGCCAGGAATCCATTCGAAACAGACCGTACAAGCCAATGTTTGAATATTTATTAACATAAAACGAATATCACATATTACTTTATTATTTGGGTTAAAATGGGATATGGCTTGTAATGCACTTAAGCAATCTACAAAGATACAACAGTGTATTGGTCGAACATCTTCTATCCACTCCAGTGCCATTAATATTGCAAACAGTTCAGCTGTATAAATTGAAGTGTTATTATTTAGTCTGACACATTTTGAATATTTAAAAAATGGTATGTACATACTACTACCAACCGTATTTGTCTTCGGATCTAATGATCCATCAGTATATATATGTAATGATTCTCTCCATAACTTTTGTGTCATTTCTTTGACTATCAATTTTTTCTCATTAACATCAATAACATATTTAATAGCATTATATATTTCATTGGAAATATATGGTTCAGTGTAAAACCAGTAAGGAAAAGGATTATGTAAAGGAAAAATATTCATATTCTCATTTCTACATGTACTTCTTCCTTCGAAAGGAGTATGAGATAAGTCAGCATTCCATTTATCAGCAAAATAATGTTTTTGCCAGCTATCCATTTGTAAATGCTTGTTTGGATGATTCTTATGAATGCTCAACTTATTACAATATAATTTACATAAATATTCACGTTGTACCTGCAGAGGGGGTTCACCACATTCCATCTGTAAGGCATTTAGGGGAGTTCCGTAAATGGCTCCTGTACATATTCTTAAAGCTTGATATTGAATACTATCCAACTTTTGTTTATTTATCTTTGCAGCAGAATTAAAGGCCTCACTCCCATACTCCAAAATTGGTTTAATCAGCATTTTATATAGATGTAAAAGAGTATAACAATCTGCGCCCCAATTTAAACCACTTATACACTTTAATAAATTAATCTTTCTTTTACATCTTGTTATTAAATAATTTATATGATCATGCCAATTCAATTTACAATCATATATAACTCCAAGAAATTTAACATTATTTTGGAGAGAAATGTTTTTTCCATTGATAGTAAGTTTGGGTTTCGCATTTCTTTTCCTAGTGAAAAGGACAGCAGTTGTTTTGCTTGTCGACAAGTTGAAACCCCATTTTTGACACCAAGAAACAATATATTCTAAATTTTGCTGGATCTTTTTAGTTATAAAGCCTACATTTCTATTTGATTTCCAGATGGCAATGTCATCAGCATATTGTGAAACTTCAATTCCTGTTACGCAATTTTTTAAATCATTTACTGCTACACTAAAAAGAGTGGGACTTATAACACTCCCTTGCGGAATACCGTTTTTGATCTCCCTCATGTCAGATAACGAACCATTAATTTGAACTTGTATTTTTCTGTTGAGGAGAAAATTTTGTACCCACTTCACAACTCTTCCTCGAATACCCATTTGTTGTAATTTAATAATAACTGCAGATGGCCACAACATGTCATATGCCTTTTCCAAATCCAAAAATACTGCAAGAGTACTCTCTTTGTTTGAGAAAGCTTTATTTATGCAAGATTCAAGCTTAACTATATGATCTTTTGTACTTCTGCCCTTTCTGAAACCACTCTGATAATCACTCATTCCACCAAGTAGTTGGAGATTTATCATGTTTAAATTTTTTGAAGTTTTAGAGAAGGATGAATCCATGGCGTTAAGTAATTGCCCTACATATGTATTATATACTTCTTCTATATCATAAGTCAAATTTGGTTCTTCAATATGTTGTTCACAGGCTTCCTGGAAATTTTCCCAATTCCCATTCTTAAAGGACCATTTAGGACAAGATTTATAAGGAGTGAACATGCATTTTTCATAGAATTCTATCAATATAGGATGGTGATCACTACCCCATGTATCTTGAATTATAGACCAATTACACTTGGCCCCGAAATGATATGATGCTAAAGAAATATCAATACATGATGTTGTTCCTTGTGATACATTAATTCTGGTGCCTTCTCCATTATTTAAGCATACAAGATTGTGTCTATTTATAAAATTCTCTATATTTTGACCATTTTGATTAGTATTCTTGCTTCCCCACAGGGTATTATGGCCATTGAAGTCACCACAAATAATTGTCCTTTGTCACTAAATTTCCCAGAGCAAGAAAAAAGGATTCATCAATATTTAAACATGGATTATACACATTAATAATATTAATTTTTACCTGATCTTTGCAAAAAACTTCAATAACTTGGTACTGAATATCAGTATCTTTTCCTTTGATATATTTGACTGGAATGCCCTTCTTAACAAAAATAATACATCCTCCACCAGAGGATTTTGTAGAACTCAATTTTCTGTCACATCTAAACATATCATAACCAATGAGGTTAAAAGTTTTACCTTCCTTTAACCAAGATTCTTGAATACAAATTATATCAGGTGTTGTCACTAATGAACTTAAAGCATGTTTGAACTCATTACCATGAGCTAAAATAGAATGAGCATTCCATTGTAAAATAAAGACCATAATTAACACAAGGAAACCATGAACTATTACTATCCTTCGACTTCAATTTTGAACTCCCTCGTTTTTTCTCTGTATGAGAAAAAGATGGAAACAAATGTTCAATAAAATTCATAATATCCTGTTCTCTTTCTTTTCCTGACTTAGTCTCCCAAATTTTTAAAGTCCCGATCAAAAGTTTGATGAGGGATTGATCGATTTGTAAATAATGAGATGACATTTCAGTTTGGCATTCCACTTCTTGATCAGTTTGAGTTGACATATCTTTCATTGAAACTTTCTTAATTGGTTGCGTAGTGACTGGTACTTGCAAAGATTGACTGGTTTGAGTTTGTGAGACTTCAGAGACATGAGAAGCTACAGGCTTATTCAAAATAAC
The DNA here is from genome assembly GCA_025617745.1 of Heliocidaris erythrogramma. Taxonomy (NCBI): domain Eukaryota; kingdom Metazoa; phylum Echinodermata; class Echinoidea; order Camarodonta; family Echinometridae; genus Heliocidaris; species Heliocidaris erythrogramma. Next base: position 34,231,837 of record CM046863.1, on the reverse strand, counting down.
ATTAAATTTCGCATTCTCAACAGTAGTCGATTGTTTAGGTTTACTAGTGATAGACGAAGATGTAGGAAAATTAACTTTAGAAGTATGAGCCTGATTGTTAATACTACTGTCCATGTGTTTAGGAGGACGGACTGCCTTAGCTGCTTCGGCATAAGAGATATTTAAAGTGACTTTGATCTCTTGAATTTTCTTTTCCTCTTTTACAGTACTACAACCTGCGTAGGCGGCAGAGTGATTGCCACCACACCGACTACAGTGAACCTGATCTTTTTTGGTGCAATCTTCAAAAGAATGTGGGCCACTACATCTAACACATCTTATTGTACCACGACAACCACTAGCAATGTGTCCCAAACGTTGACACTTAAAACAACGGACAACTGGTGGGATAAAAGGCTTTACCTCAAACTCCTGGTACCCTAAATATACATACGGAGCCATATTACGAGAATTAAATGTAAGACACACTGAGCGAGTCATCGAAATTTTTCCGTCCCTTTTTTGTGTGAATCTTTTAGCAGCTATAACCCCATATTCCTTACAATTATCAACTATGTCCACTTCAGATACATCTTCAGACACCCCTGATATTACCCCTTTGCTTTGCGTTTCTGATTTTGCAAATTCAGCTATGACATCCCATTCCCCCAATTTTGTTGTTCCCTTTAGCTTTGTTGCTTGGGCCGATGTGTAGCATTGAACACTAATCCCCCCTTGTTTCGTTTTACCAACGCTCTTTATGAATCCTGAGCCAAATTTATTTAGGGCTGCAGAAACTTTAATTGGGCTCATCTTTGCAAGTTTTACGACTGGAGAATTAAATACTACAATTTTGGGGTTATTATATTCTCTTTGTGTTTCAGGCAAGTGTGGCACAGAGTCTATGTTTGCTCTTTTCTGTTTATGTTTACGACTATTAGGTGTTATTATTTTCCATACATTATCACTTTCAGACTCACTTGACCTGGATTCACTCATGACTCTTTTACGGTTAGATTGTTGAGTTTGCATTTCCTCATCACTAGATTCTTCATCTTGTACCTGGCTCATAAGTTTTTCCAAAGTAGTTCTACTAGACTGTGTTTCTTTTGATTTAATTTTTTGGTTCCTTTGAGAATTAACGGATTGTTGAGATAGTTTTGACCAAGATGTGTCATCGACTTCCGAGTCTTCGCCATTAGCTATAGCATAATCAGCATTGTCCGCCATGTTTGCGGCCATGACATGTGCTATGCACTAACTTGCTAAATACTATGTACAGGCTTATGATACACACAGACGTACCGGTAGTCAATACCTATGTCCCTCTATTTAATGTACAATTGATACTAAAAATTTACTGTAAAATATTACAAATAGTTCAAAACCAATAGGAATTGATCTCACCAAAAGAATACACTCTATCAAACTCAAAGACAAAGTAGCGTCGTGAGCATATCAGAAATACGTCCGTCCGCGTCCGAGTCTCCGCTGTGTCTCAAATCAATGAGCCGAGCGTGAGCTGAGCGGGTCTTAAATAGCCCGGAGCGGCCGGATGTACGCTCAGACCACTCACGCTGTTATTGGTCGCTGCCGTTGACCAATCACCGGGCGCCATTGTCCACCATTGTTCTCCCGTATGTTGATAACATTGAGCACCTACTCCGCCGGCGCTTGGAAAAGCATGATATTCGCGTTGTGTTTAAGTCCGACACAACTATTTGCAGCCAGCTGGTCCACTCGAAGGACCCTGTCCTCCCGAATAGGCGCGATGGAGTTGTCTACAAGATCCCATGTTCGACCTGTGACAAGGTTTATATTGGCGAGACTGGTAGACCCGTCGGGGAGCGCATGCATGAACATCGCCGGGATGTTCGCCTCGGACGCACTGATAGCTCGGCTGTTGCTGAGCATGCTTGGACTGCCGAGCACTATCCCGGCTGTGATAATATCAGTTGCGTTGCGCAGGACAAGCACTGGTACACGCGCCGGGTGAAAGAAGCTATTCAAATCCGATTGCACTCGAATAACATTAACAGGGATAACGGCATTGACATCCCTAACGAATGGTTATCTGCTATTCAGCGCCACGCAGCTAACCGGTTAGAACCCGGTTAGAACCCCCCGCCGACACGGCAGGGAACAACGCCGCGCCCGGTGATTGGTCAACGGCAGCGACCAATCACAGCTCCGACACGGCAGGGAACAATGCCGCGCCCGGTGATTGGTCAACGGCAGCGACCATTCACAGCGTGAGTGGTCCGAGCGTACATCCGGCCGCTCCGGGCTATTTAAGACCCGCTCAGCGTGATCTCGGCTCATTGTCTATGACTAAGGCTAGCAGTATATAGCAGCCGAAACGGCAGACTTCCTACGTTTACGTTTGCACATCGTGAGACAACTGATTAACTCTCTTCAATTTAACTGTCGAAATTATGATACAGGTGAAAGATTTAGAAGGAGAGGGAAAATTGTCTAGGCATTAATTTTTACAAAAAGTAGTTGTATTTTTTTTAAAAAACTCTATTAACTTTAGAGCGACGCTATGTTGAACATGAGGAATTGAGGATAAAAGAAATATAGCTTTTTAACCATACAGAAAAGGACCTGTGTGGAGATTATGAAACAAGCGCGTGATTTAGGACAATGAGAGAGAAGAAAAATCAATAATCGTCTCGTGCATGCAGGATGTGACTTAATTCTTGTTCTTTGAAAGGGGCAAATTCTATACCTCTTTGACATGGCGAAAAGAAAAGAAAGACGCTTTTAGAAACATTTTTTAAAGGTAGAATGAACTAGAGCAGGATAAAATGTCTTTATTATGAATCTGTTTTATTCCATCGTTGTTTAATCTGGTAATAAGTAAAGAGCGAACAGAAAAGAGAGTTAGCTTTCAAAAGAAAGAAAGACAACTGTCGAGATTATGAAACAGGTGCGTGATGTGGAAGGAGAGAGAGAAAATCAATAATCGTGTGTTAATTCTTCAGCTTCAGAAAGCGGCGATTTCTATTGCTCTTTCACAAGACGAAAAGTAAAAAAAGTAAGCTTTATATTCAGACATCAACGATCTCTGTCAATATCATTGTTGGTAAAGACTCGTCTATTCAGTAATTTTAATGACTGTACTCTGTATTTTTACTGGTAAAATATTTTGCACTTGGCAAATTGCCATAATGAAATTTTATTTGAAAAAAAAAATGACAGTAAATCAATAAATAAAAATAAATCATGACATTGAGCATAGTATAAGGATGACAACAGATGGCTTTTCTCTGTTAAGGTTCAACTGCAATGTCATACAAGAACCTTTTTTGTCTTCTTTTTTTTTAAGGATGGGGCAGAATATTAAGCACAGGATATAAAGGTGATGAAGGGTGTATTACATGCTGAGTCAGAGAAGGTTATAAGGTGATGCACTTGACAATAATATCCTGTTGTAATGAATTATTCTCTGGATAATGACTTCCACTTTCCTCCACGTATGTGTTTGGTATCCTCTATGCGATAATTAGATCATGTGATTATTTATTCATGTTTTATTTAAAATAGAGGGTAGGTACATTCAGTTAAAAAACTGCTTTACAAGCACGCCCTCTAGGACATTAATATACACATTATTATACAACAAAACAAAACAAAACAAAGCAAAAATAAACATTAACATAATTATGTGACATCATATAAAATACAAAATAACAAAGTAAACATAACAATTAAAATGTGAAGAATGATTACGACAGAGGAAATTATATTATAATAAATGTTTGGCCAATTTGCATCCGCGCTTAAAACAATTGATAGATTTTGTGGTTTGAATTGAAAAAGGAAGTTTGTTGAATAGGGTGCTTGCTTTGTATGAGAATGATCTTTTTTTAAACTCAGTTTTAGGGAATGGGATGTCGAGAAGAGAATTTTGTGAATAGCGAGTACAATAGTTAAAGGTACGATGAGTAATAAGTGATTTTAGATAATTTGGGGCCATTATATTAATAATTTTGAAAACCAACAGACAGTAGTGATATTTCATTCTTTGTTCGACCGATTGCCAATTTAAGGTTGTAAGAAGGGTACATTGTGGTGTGTCATAATCCTTATTTAAAACTAATCTTGCGTATCTATTTTGTAACTTTTGTAGTTTGGATAAATTTGTCTTTGAGCAGTTTCCCCAGGCAGTGCAACAATAGTCGATATGTGGTACAATTAATGCGAAATATAAAATTACAAGAGTTTTATGAGGTATTAAATGTTTAATGCGGCGAATACATCCAATGGTACGAGATATTTTAGTACTTATATGTTTTATATGTTCAGACCATGTCAGTTGTGAGTCAAGTATAACCCCAAGATATTTAATTGTTTCTACACACTGCAAATTATTACCATGTAATTTGATAGAGAGATGGTTGTTTTCCAGCTTTCTTTTTGATCCAAATGACATAACCATGGTTTTCTGTGGGTGTATATACATCTTATTAATATCGAACCATTTACATATTAAGTTGAAATCATTTTGTAAATTCTGTTGAACTTCATAGAAGTTATGAGAGTTGTTAAAAATAACAGTATCGTCCGCATAAAGTGATATTTTTGCATTTATATGAATGTTTAAGTTATTGATATCATTTATATATAAACAGAAAATCAAGGGGCCCAAAATTGACCCTTGGGGCACCCCAGATTTAACGGTTAAAAATTCACTGCAATGATTATCTATATTAACGCATTGTTGTCGCCCTGACAAGTAAGACTTAAACCATTCGCGTACTTTATTATTTAAACCATAGAAAATGAGTTTGTCAAGTATTATATTATGTGGAATAACGTCAAATGCTTTCCTAAGATCATAAAATATTGCTCCTGTTATCTGACCACAATTCATATTTTCAAGAAGATAATCAGTGATTTCTGTAAGACATGTGGTTGTGGAATGGAGTGGTCTAAATCCAGACTGACGTTCCGATAACAAACTGTTTTGGTTGAGGTACGAATATAATTGTTTGAGCACGGCTTTCTCAAGGATTTTTGACAAAGAGGGCAGTATTGAAATGGGCCTGAAATTATCAATATTAAATGTACCTCCTTTATGAATTGGGGTGATTTTTGCTACCTTGAAATCAGATGGGAATTGTGAGGTTTTTAACGACTGATTAAATACTATAGTGAGTGGTTTTGCAATGATATCCGCGGATAATTTCAGTAACTTAGGATGTAGACCGTCCATTCCAACAGCCTTTTTACAATCAATATTGCGTAGTTCATTTCTGACAAACTCTTGTTTGATTTCTTGAAATTCGAAAGAACAATCGGTTCGACTTAACGTTTGCAAAGAATTAAAATCATCGTCTACACTGTTAGAATTTCCACTTGTATGTAAATGTAAATTTGAACCTACATTATTAAAGGCTTCATTCAATAAACCTGCCACCTTTACTTTGTCGGATATTATTTCATTATCAATTAAGATTGAGTTGCCAGTTTCCTTTTTACTTGAAGGTAAAAGTTTTTTTAGAACCTTCCAGTTTTTGTTCAAATCATTTCTGCATTCTGAAAACTCATTCTGGTAATATTCTTTTTTAAGGAATTTGTTCAAATTATTCGCTTTGTTTCGATAATATTTAAACTTTTCCCAACAACAATCACACTTTGTCTTTTTGAACTTCTTCTTGAAGAAATCACGGTCACGTGCCAGAGTGATGTATTCATCTGTTATCCAAGGTACCCCTATTCTTTTTCTTCTGACAGAAATAAAAGGTGCATGTTTATCACTTACAGTATCAAATATAGATTTAAATTGAGACCACAATTGATCAACGTCAACGCTGTCGTTATTGAAATCATTCCAACTTTGGTTTTTCAAATCATCTCGAAATTTCTTTTCGTTAAAGTTTCGAAAAGACCTCAATTTACTAATTTTTGAATGGAACATTGGGTTTTTGCCTTTTACTACTAAAAAAATCAAACAATGATCGCTAAAACCAATCGAAATTACACCCGACTTTACATTAGCAATCGAATTAGATACAAGTATTAAATCGATGAGTGTACTACTATAAGGTGTAACTCGTGTAGGCTCATTGATTAATTGATTAAGCTGATAAGTGCGACAAATGTCCTTAATTTCTTTAGACAACGCATTATCATTTCTCATATTACAATTGAAATCACCCATTAAAATGATGTTATTAGACAATGATATTACTCTTTCAATATTCCTTTCAAGGGAGGTAAAATAGGTACTTGGACATGAAGGCCTCCTATACAAAATACCAACAAAAATCGAACTACTATTTGTTCTTTTAATTTCAAGCCACATAAGTTCAAGCTCTTTCATTTCTAGATCTGTTCTTCTCACGTAGTTGAATTTCTCATTAATATAACATCCTACACCACCACCAGTGGCATCTCTATCTTTTCTTTCAATACTGTAACCATCGACAGAGATGACCTGGTTTGAAAAATCATCATTTAACCACGTTTCCGATAATCCTAAAACGTCGAAAGGGTTTTTCAAAGGAATTGTTTAACATCAGTTACTTTATTTCTCAAACTTCTGATGTTAAGGTGAGCTAATTTAATACCCCTTTCCCTTGGAAAATCAGAAAGTATATTGAAATTGAAATTATGGTCTTCATTTAAATTACTATCTTGTGTGGTGATCGGAAGATGAGAACAACCAATTGGAGTTTCTGTATAAGGAATATGTTCTTGATCCCAAAAGGGAAACTGCTTCAAAATACATGAGGTACATTGCCAATATTCAAAAGATTCATTTAAGTCATCGTATTTGTGTTTAGGAATCCCTTCACATACTATATGAGCCCACTTTCCACATGAGGTACACAAAAGGGCCTTTTGGTTATTCCTTACTGATGTATTACATTTACTGCATGGATACTTAACCATATTGAATAGCTGGGTATGAATTATCCATTAATATAATATATATATATATATATATTTTTTTTTAATACACAAAAGAGGCGGGATCGGTGATAAAAAAGTGGTCCAAACTAAGCAACTAGCTCAAAATGTAAAGGAAAAAAAAAAGAACTCATTATGTTGAGTTGGGGTGATGCAACAGGATCAAAGCAAACATACCAGTAGCCCAGTGGTTTGGATCAGCAAAGCAAACTTACAGAAAATTGTTAAAAAATCACATTTCCTGAGTGTGTGTGTGTAATTGGGTTTTTACAGACGTGTATCAATCAGATATGATTATTTACGTCTGGGACCGACCTTTAACGTCACCATCCGAAAGACGTGACTCAGTCTCGAACCTGGGTCCGCTGAATCAGTTTATAACTTCCACTGGTAGCTGGATTACATGCGCACGCCACAACGCCCACAACGCCACAACGCCTGATAACCGGGCACTGTCTTATAAAGAGTCGCAGTTGATTCAAATCAATCGTAACTTGATATCAATCGCAGCCCCTATCTTTATAACACAGGGCCCAGGTGTTCTATTGCATTACCCGGTGTCGTGATACCCCATGTAGGCCTATAAAGCTTGATTTTCTTGTATTTATATCTTTCTTTCTTTTTTCTCAAGTCTATGGCATTTTCAACCAAACTTATGAAGTTACATACACCATGCCCAAACTCAGATAAATGAACGTTTTCAATTTACAAATGATGACACTACGTGAAAGTGAGTTTTGATGCACATAACCCGGGGTTATTATATAAGCGAGGGAGCAACGCGACCGAGCAGCAGATTCCCCCCCCCCTAATTTTCATCCCTCAAATTGAAATTTCTTATGTATTCTAAAAATATCCAAGGGAATACAGCGACCTAGCAATAGATATTTTTTTTGTTGAAATTTTGAACATTCCTATTTTGGGGGCGCAAAATAAATGAAATCCCTGAAGAAATACATTTGAGGAATTTAGGCAATTGCAAGGCAAATTTATTTCGAATGTTCTATAGGCCTACCTTGAAAGTGCTTTCTATGCACTTATATCCCATCTGGGGGCGCAAAATTTAACAAGCTCCTGCCTAATGCCGGGAAGGGGGGGGGGGGGGGCAAAGAAACTAGAGTCAATTGGAATTTGAACGTAATTATGCGAGGGAGCGAAGCGACCGAGTTTTAAAAAGTTTCCGCATTACAAACCCTATAAAACACAATTTCTTACGCATTTTGTCCTTGACTGGGGCGCAAATAACCCTAAAAGACCATAACATTTATTTTATTTCTCGCCCTTTTCTTTCTCTCTTTTGCGTTTTTTGCGCCTCCCCCCCCCCCCCCCGACTTAAAGTGCCGCCCGGGGCACGTGCCCCCTCTGCCCCCATAAATACCCCACTGCCTCATACCGGTTGAAACATGTTATTGTATGTATCGCCTCAAATATATTTTTCATTCCCTTATGACAGACTAAACCGATCTGTAAACATCATTCGGGGAGAGGAGGTGTAGGAGACCACGTCACTTAGGAATATCGGTTGCCACGGTGTAAAGGAGACCCCCCCCCCCCCCCACCAAATTTTTTTTCGAAAATATTTCTGGGGGGGGGGGTAGTAGGGAAAAGTCAATCCGTCGGTCCTCCCAAGACCCATATAAGGGGGCAGTAATCCCCCTGAAAAGGAAATGACAATAAATTCATTTTTTCCTCATTTTTGTATCCTTTCAAAGGGACGTACCGCGAATTATGCATGTTATGTTTTCATGGCCTTTATTTCTCTTGAGTATTAAACACCAGATCAAATCGCTCCCTCTAGCTCTATGCATGGGTATACCACTGACCTCTACCACCTGGACGTTTCATTGGCTCAGAGAAGTGAAGTCGTGGTCCGCCATGTTGCACTTCTGAAAAATCAACGCGCGAGAAAGCTGGAATACAGATTTGTGTACAATCATGCGGACGCCCGTGGTCAAAACGCGCAGACAAATACAGATGTTCAGTGCGTAACGTGTAATAAACCACATCGCTCTCGGAAGAGTAACATGGCCGCGCCCACTTCAAGTGCTCGCCCGCGCGGGAATGGGCGATGATCCGTCCAGGTGGTAGAGGTCAGTGGGGTATACTCACAGGCGTAGACAGGGGGCACAGGGGAGCCATGGCCCCTCCTATTCAGCCACTAAAAAAGAAGGGGAAAAAAGTGAGAGCGAAAAAGCGGGGGAAGAGGAAAACTCCCCCCTTCCCTGCACCCATCCCTGTTACAGTGCAGTATTACGTCCAAATAACTAAAAAGCAGTCCGGACGTTGAAATAAATTTCCTCCTAAAAAAAAAAGTGCTACGAGCCGTTATCTTTCTCTAAATTTGCTATAAAACGTCAGAGCTTTCGCGCTTCGCATGGGAGGGGGAAAACTTCCCCTCCCTGCACCCACCCCCTGGGGAGCACGCTTTGCGTGCTCACCACCAATTTCGCACTCTTTGCGTGCTCACAACCGCCCCTAAAATGAAATCCTGGCTATGCGGTTGGATCCTTCACGTCTGCCCCCCCCCCCCTATTGAAAAATCCTGGCTACGCCTGTGGCTATACTATGGATATACTATTTATATCCATGCTCTATGTGCGAGAATCCCGCCCGGGTGTAAATGAGATCGTGTGTCATCCACAGGCCACAGGGCCGACGTAATCATTATTAAGTCATTCATAAAGTAAAACAATCGTCATTTAGTCTTCATCAAAATGAAAATGTATTTTCTTCCCACCTCATGTAAAATTTGGATAAGTAACACATATTAATATGTTGTAAATACTTCTTGGTAAAAAAATAAGACTTTACCCGACTTTTATTCACTTTATTGTTGTGACAAATATACAGTATTAATCATAAACACAGCTAGCGCCCGTGGATGTCCACGGGCTGCTTCTGCTAGTATATATATATATATATATTACGCTAAGGATTTGGGGCCTTTTTTGTGTTCGAATAGGCGTCTCCCCTGCCCCTTTCGGTCCCCACCTTTTGGCACCCACGGGCGGGGAATGGTAGAGTGGTGGGAGGCACTTCTTAAGGGCTGACGTGCCGTCCATATTTCATAAATTCATTTTTAAACATTGAATTTTCGGAGGGAGTAATAATTCTGCCAATCCATGAAGCGGGTTTGTAGCTTCATGCCCAACATAGCCTTTACCTGTGAAGGGGAGAAACCTCAATTGGTGTATTGCCAAATTAGAACAGCGTGACGTGTATTATACTCCAGGCCATATCCGGATGTATGGCTTCAATGTATACGACGCAACACACGTGTTATTCGTTCGCACAAGCACTTGTATACAGGTGCGGTACTATGTTTCACGCATAGAGTTATATATACAGTTTAGTGTGTATGTAACTTTATGGTTTCATCCACGTGCAAACGGATAAAAAGCAATAAGCGCATAACCGGCCGGGTAACGCGTTTAGGGTATAAAAAAGCAAAATCTAGAAAAAGGGTATCACATTCAGAGACTGATAAGAAGAAGGTCAGCGGAAGGAGGGGGGGGGGGTATAGTTCGGTAATGTGCTCCAAATTAGGGTACATTTCTTTTAGGGTTCCTTTTTGGCCCAGGGGGCCACTCAGATATATGGGTGTACACATGCGCGTCCAAGGAAACGCGTAAAAAGGGGTCCTTTTTTACGTGGAACGCGTAACGCACGTTACGCGTTAAGGGGTCCAAAAACGCTGATTTTCAACAAAAAGGGGTGCTTTTGACTAATCTGGCTGAACGCGTTTAGGGGGTATAATTTCACTTTGGCACCAATATGTAAATGGGACATTTTCTGATATTTTCAGGGATTTTCACGGGGATTTACAGCCCGATTTCAGTTCAGGGAGTGGCGCGCGGCAGTGCATGCAGATGGATGCAAAAAAGAGAGAAGAATCGGGAGCTGGGAGTTTAAGTCAAACCTGTTTAGGGGGATTGGATGATGAAAAACCGCGCAAAAATCCTCGTTTAGGGGTCTTTTTTCATCCAAGTATAAAACCTGTTTAGGGGGTATTTTGAAAACCCATGGACACGCATATGTAGGCCTACACCCATATATCTGAGTGCCCCCCCCCCCCCCCGGGATTTTTGGCTAAAATACCAAGCAAGATATAAAAATCACCGTTAATGCTATAAAATCAGAGATAGACGGGTATCCCTGTTTAGGGTATCAAAATCTGCCCTTACTTCTATCTGCTTTTTTTAATTCAGCAAGTGATTTACGCGGATAATGTACAGGTCTCATCCCCTGGGGCCGTTGTCGCGATCGATTCGGATCGATTCAGGAGCCCGTAAAACTTTTTTTCCACTATGATATGGATGGCCTTAATTTCTCTGAGTATTAAACCACAGAAAAAACATGGCAAGATCAAATCGCTCCCTCTAGGTCTAATATGCATGGATATTATACTCGAACATTATTATATCCATATTAGTCTTCCTCAAGATGAAAATGTATTTTCTTCAGAACTCATGCAAGCTTTGGATAAATAACACATACTCACATGTCCAGGGGCGGATCCAGGATTTAGTATGTTATGGGGGTCCCTCCATAATTCCCTGACAAGCAAAAGAAAAAAGTTTTCATTCTAAAAAAAGGGGGGGGGGCACAATCGACAAAAGGGCGGATCGTCTATGGTCAAAATGCATACTTTCCTTCCAAAGGGGGGGGGGGGGGGACACGGGCCGGAAGTGCCCCCTGGATCCGCCAATGCTCATGTTGTAAATACTTCTTGGTAAAAAAATAACTTTACCCGACTTTTTTTGTTATTCACATGATTATTGTGACAAATATACGGTACGGTGATTAATCATAAACACAGCTAGCGCCTGTGAATGTCCACGCGCTGCTTCTGCTAGTACTTTATAATCTATGTAGAAAGTCAAAAGGTTGTTTGTATAGTCGCAAAATCATTGGGGAAAGATCATTTGCCCACACGCGTGTCCTAAATTATGGAATCGCTTGCCTGAAGACAATATCCCCAAAGAAGAAAGTTCCCATTTATGGTCAGCTTTACTATAAATGTAAGGACAAGAATACCTCAAATAAAATTAAATCAACCAACCAGTCAATTGACAGCCAAATAAAGACTTAATTTGTTTTCTTTGTATGTTATGTCATTGTTTCATTATTATTATTTTATTCAGGCATAACTAAATTGCATAAATTTCCAGTAGCTACACACTCTCTTCATTGAATTGGTTATCTCTAATGCATTCAAAATGGAGGACGTAATTGAGCTTTACTGCTTTCGAAAGTTCCCCTTTTTTCATTTTGGTTATGAATGTATTGTGTCATATCTGTTTACCCATTGTTACAAGTTTGGGTGTAAGAATGATATATGTGTATATGTTATGTAATGTGGAATTTGAAAAATACGAAAGTTACACCAGGAAGTGTAACTAAGCTACACTTACCTGGTTATACCAAGCTTTAACGTTGACGTGTATTTCCTTAAATGAGCCTCTCTATTATGATTTTCATCCCATACATGCCTCATTTCGGAGATGACAGGTTCATTTGCTGTTGCTTTCTGGTTCCTAGGCTGTATGGATGTCTGCATTGTATTCTTGATTGTCTTCTTCGCCGTCTTCCAAAATATGCGTTCCAATCAAGGGTGAACAATGCCCACAGGACTAAAGGGCTGATCAGACCACAATTTTAGCGATAACGATAACGAGATGTTTCATTATATAGGTACATCATACAACCGCATTATTATCAACATACACGAGCATAATTTTATCACACCTACTCTCAGCATTGTATTAAAGATGTCCCTTTCATAGAAACTCCCGTTAATTTAAGGTACACCATACAACTGCCTTACTACTCACACATTGTCACATATGATTTGGTTTTCTTTCATTGGAAACCTTATACTGTTGTGAGGGTACACCCTATATTTCCATATGCAAGCATACACACTAAGAAATTAGGGTTCACTTTAGGGTGCAAATTTTGGCGGAGCACCCGTATATCTACTCGGGTGGAATTTTGCACCCCTACGGGTGCGCTTTGCGAAAACCGGGGTTCAAAATTGTGTAAGGTTGAATTCTGCACCCTTCGAGCAGAAGTATTAGTCTTACATGAATACCCACACTAGCATTGCTGACACTTATGTCACAATATATCATGAAGTATAAGACTTATTATTCAAAAGCATAGAAATGAAATTAATTAGAAGAAGAAATAATAAATCCATTTCGATCAGCTTGTGTCGTAAATTTGCTTAAATTGAACATCTCCGTAGTGACGTGTTTCAAAAGAGTAATCGCGCAAAGACTAACAGTAACCGGCTTGCAAGTTGACAGCAACCAACGTATCGCTACTCGTAGGGATTAAGGCAGGAAAATTTGCATAATTCGCATTTATAAATTATATGGGGATTTTATCACGGCTCATTTTGATAGTTTCTTTGTAAAAAAAAGTTATTGAAATAAGAATACGTGTTTACATTTGATAATTCAGTCGGGATTATATCATTTTAAGGGAAAGTGCTAGTTTTACTAACAGTTACTATACTGATTTGTTATAGGAATAGATAATAGACTATACACTGCAACTTAAAAGTTGAATAAGTAATCCTAAATGTGAGACTGTATAGAAGCCCCCGGGCGTGGCCTGATGGATTTCACCGAGATCCCCTCCTGGCGTGTATTGTACTGTCTGTGTTCTATGTGCGTGAAATATGAAATAACGGCAACTTTAAATGGTCTGCCGCCAAGCTGTGAAGAGGCGAGAATGGTGATCGATTGTCATCGACGTTGCACCCATTAGGGTGCAGTTATGAACCCAGAGGGTAAAAATGCACCTTATATTGGGGTGCAATTTTGAACCCCATACAGGGGTGCTGCTATTGTACCAGTAGTCTGCACCCCTAGGGGTGCACATCTGCTCCCAATCTGCTCCCAATAAAAGGTTCAAGTCTTAGTTGGGGTGCAGAATCTGCACCCCCAAGTAAGGGTGCATATCTGCACCCTTGGGGTGCTGCTATTGTACCAATCCCTAGGGGTTCAAATTTGAACCACTATTTCTTAGTGTGTACTCACACGAAACTGCTGTGGTGTGCCCCTTTCATTGAAAATATCGCGTTATTTTTAGGGGTACAACATATTAAATAAAATGCACACAGAAATATGTATGTTTGACTTCACACACGTGTGTCATGAAGCTTTGGTCAACATTATTCTAGCTGTTCCTTTTCATATTTCGAATTTGAATATCGTCCAACAGAATGACAGAAAACGAATAAAAAGCTCTCAAATTATTTGCCACCTCTATACTAGAACTCAACATTGTCTTAAATTTTTTGGACGTCAATTTTCCATGCCAAAGGACCGTGCATTATTTAGAGTAGTATCAAATTATCATGTTGGGCTGTGGATTTCAACTATTGACTAACACCATAGTCGCAGGACTTGGATGACTTGCACCGATTGAACCTTATGTGCCATGTTTGTGTAAATTATGTAAACTTCTATATATCACAGAGAAAAAAAAACCCAGTATAATAAGCCTCCACTCTCCTGATCACAACATACTTTGATATGGGAATAGTAATTGTCTGCTGTACCTGGCGGGAGTTGGTATATTCTGTTGGTCGTGGGGTAACACTTGTGTTTTGGTTCCAATCCAATGAGTCACACAAGTGAACAACCCAGAGGAAATTAGAACCAAAAAAAAGATCTTTTTTTCTCCATTTTTAATATAAAAAATATGAATATATCAGAATACATATATACGGCAAGTAAAAAGAATATAAATGTAATTTCTTCCAAAAAAATGATTCGCTATTACATACTGACAAAACCTTTTAAAAGATTTCTCCTGAATTTTCAGTGCATGCACATAATTACAATATGTTGGGAAAAGTTCAGAAAGCTGTAAGAAAAAAAATTACAGTATTGTGCGACAAAAAAAAAAATGTTGCAATAATTCTGGGTCCTTGGATATCTCACTTTCTATTACCACTTTGAATTTATTAATTTCATTTCACAATAGCATGAAATACCTTTGAACATGGGTATGCGTTTGCAAAAAATCCCAAGAGAAATTAAATGTCATTTGTTCGTTTTCGAAAAGCATGTCATTGCAAACCACAGATATGAAAATAAGCTTGAACATTTTCAAACTTGGGTATTTCAGTAAATTACAGGTGTATTTTTAAACATAGAGCTGCCAACCTTTAAGCGCTGGTCCCATCCCGCCGTATTTGCAAGTGCGTGCTGTCTACGTGCAAAAACGTGGGCAAAATTTGGGGATCCGTACGTGGTGAGTACCGCCTCAGTACAGATTTCGGAGCAGGCAGGCACGCCGTAGCACTTTTAGTGCACGAGGAACTTTCGCTGCGTTCAGGCTGCGGGCGGTCTACAGATTCACCCCCAGTACGGGTGACGTGCGTTGACGTGCGTGCCCTCTGCTGCTAACGAGCGCACACAACGCACGGACTCCGGGAGTTTTTGAAAAATTTTCCCACAGTTACTTGCTCTACGGACAACACACCTAGCACGTGCGTGCTCCGCACGTGATAAGTGCGGGGTCCGTGCTTATTCGGCGCTTCTCCAGTTCAATTGTCCAGTGAGCACGCAGAACTCACGCAAACCGCACCGAGGAAGTACGTGCTATGCACTTGCAACCATAGACAAATTAAAACTTATAGACGGAAAGGTAGCACCCGCGGATTGCCTCATTTGCATATAAGCTGTAGCGTCACCATTCAGGCTAAGCGTATTCGGCCACGCCCATTTGGTAACATTTCATTTTCCCGAAGCCCCCGATACCCCAAAAATATCGAAAAATATCGAGAAACACTTTATGCATTATTCGTTTTTGTTTTGCATACTCCGATTTATCAAATTTTGATTGGACCGGACCTTATGAATATGAATGTTCTTCAAAAGGAATGATTTGACCTCTTTTCGTCACTTCCGCTGTGAATTTGACGTCACCCGCACAGAGTAAAAAAAGTTGTGGAAAGTTAAGAGGTGAGTACACTTGTATTTATGCTTAATTTTCGAAAATTAGAATATATTTATAACAACTTCTGCCATTGTGAATAATCTGTTTCAATTTCTCTACATTTTGAAAGACTTCTGCAGAACTGTATGTCAAGAAACAATGTGTAATCTACTCTCGAACTTTCAAAACAATTTTCATCGTCATGAGCTAATGTTGCAGCTCGATTCCCCTTACCACCCTCTCACTCGTGACGGCTAACCCTGACTTTCGGGCGGGACTATCTCGATACGTTTCGATAGATGATCTATAATTGTCTTGTATTGATTGATGTCAATGCCAATGGCTGATAGATTTAGTAAACCTCGAAATAGATCGAACTTAGTCTGTATGTCCATGATTTGGTTGTCTATAAGTTAGATGTGGACGCATAGACCCTCCCTGATAGCAGACGGACGTCTTAAAGACGTCGTATATTGGTCGTATTCTGGTCAACTGGTCATACGTCGTATGAACGACGTTATCACGACGTCTTCGTGACGACTTTCTAAGACGAGTATGTATTGTCTTATTTGGATGACTAGTTTATGACGTGATTTTGACGTCAATTATTTACCACTTATATGAAGGATTTTTCAAGACCAAAAACGACGTAATTATTACGTCACTTCATTGCCAGCTCACGACCAGTTACGAATTGCATCATCCATGACCATTTCTTGACGTGATTTTGACGTCAATTATTTACCACTTATAAACGATTATTCAAGACCCCCAAAAAGACGTAATTATCAGGTCACTTCATTGCCAACTCACGACCAGTTAAGAATTGCACTATCCATGACTAGTTCATGACGTGATTTTGACGTCAATTATTTACCACTTATTTGAACGATTATTCAAGACCAAAAGACGACGTAATTATTACGTCACTTCATTGCCAACTCACGACCAATTAAGAATCGCACTATCCATTACTATTTCATGACGTGATTTTGACGTCAATTATTTACCACTTATATGAACGATTATTCAAGACCAAAAACGACGTAATTATTACGTTACTTCATTTCCAACTCACGGCCAGCTACGAATGACTAGTTCATGACGTGATTTTGACGTCAGTTATTTTCCACTTATATGAACTATTCAAGACCAAAAACGACGTAATTATTACGTCACTTCATTGCCAACTCACGACCAGCTACGAATGACTAGTTCACGACGTGATTTTGACGTCAAGTATTTACCACTTGTTTAACGATTATTCAAGACCAAAAAACGACGTAATTATTGCGTGACTTCAATTCCAACTCACGACCAGCTAAGAATGACTAGTTCATGACGTAATTTTGACGTCACTTATTTACCACTTATGAACGATTATTCAAGACCAAAAGACGACGTAATTATTACGCACTATCCATTACTATTTCATGACGTGGTTTGACGTCAATTATTTACCACTTATATGAACGATTATTCAAGACCAAAAAACGACGTAATTATTACGTCACTTCATTTCCAACTCACGGTCAGCTACGAATGCCTAGTTCATGACATGATTTCGACGTCAAGTATTTACCACCTGTTTAACGATTATTCAAGACCAAAAAAAGACGTTAATATTATGTGACTTCAATTCCAACTCACGATCAGCTAAGAATGACTAGTTCATGACGTGATTTTGACGTCAGTTATTTTCCACTTATATGAACAATTTAAGACCAAAAAACGACGTAATTATTACGTCACTTCATTTCCAACTCACGGCCAGCTACGAATGCCTAGTTCATGACGTGATTTCGACGTCAAGTATTTACCACCTGTTTAACGATTATTCAAGACCAAAAATAGACGTTTATATTATGTTATTGCGTTCAGCTAAGAATGACTAGTTCATGACGTGATTTTGACGTCAGTTATTTTCCACTTATATGAACAATTTAAGACCAAAAAACGACGTAATTATTACGTCACTTCATTGCAAGCTGACGATCAGCTATTTCACCATCCATGACTAATCCCTGACGTGATGTTGACGTCAATTATTTACCACTTACGAACGATTATTCGAAACCAAAAAACGACGCAGTTATCACGTCATGTCATTGCCAACCCACGACCAGTTAAGAATCGCACTATCCATTACTATTTCATGACGTGATTTTAGCGTAAATTATTTACCACTTATATGAACGATTATTCAAGACCAAAAAACGACGTAATTATTACGTCACTTCATTTCCAACTCACAGCCAGCTACGAATGACTAGTTCATGACGTGATTTTGACGTCAAGTATTTACCACTTGTTTAACGCTTATTCAAGACCAAAAATCGACGTTAATATTACGTGACTTCTATTCCAACTCACATGACGTGATTTTGACGTCAGTTATTTTCCACTTATATGAACAATTCAAGACCTATTAAAAAACGACGTAATTATAACGTCACTTCATTGCCAACTCACGACCAGCTAAGAATGACTAGTTCATGACGTGATTTTGACGTCAAATATTTACCACTTGTTTAACGATTATTCAAGACCAAAAATCGACGTTAATATTACGTGACTTCACGACCAGATAAGAATGACTAGTTCACGACGTGATTTTGACGTCAAGTATTTACCACTTGTTTAACGATTATTCAAGACCAAAAAACGACGTGATTATTACGTGACTTCAATTCCAACTCACGACCAGCTAAGAATGACTAGTTCATGACGTGATTTTGACGTCAATTATTTACCACTTATGAACGATTATTCAAGACTAAAAGACGACGTAATTATTACGAACTATCCATTACTATTTCATGACGTGATTTTGAAGTCAATTATTTACCACTTATATGAACGATTATTCAAGACCAAAAAACGACGTAATTATTACGTGACTTCATTTCCAACTCACGGCCAGCTACGAATGATTAGTTCATGACGTGATTTTGACGTCAAGTATATACCACTTGGCTAGTTCACGACGCGATTTTAACGTCAAGTATTTACCACTTGTTTAATGATTATTGAAGACCAAAAATCGACGTTGATATTACGTGACTTCCATTCCAACTCACGACCAGCTAAGAATGACTAGTTCATGACGTGATTTTGACGTCAATTATTTACCACTTATATGAACAATTATTCAAGACCAAAAAAAAACCTAATTATTACGTGACTTCATTGCCAACTGACGACCAGCTCCGAATGACTAGTTCATGGCGTAATTTTATTTACCACTTATGAACGATTATTCAGTTTAAATCTAAACATGGGAACGGTTTGGGATTAATTAGACAATGTCTATATTTTTTTTAATGACTAGTTCATGACGTGATTTTGACGTCAATATACAACTTATGGTTCGATATGTGCCCTAGAAAAAAAGGATATCAGAACGTGCATTCGCTAGACTTTGGATATAAAAGCTAAATAATTTTTTGCTATTGCAAACATAAGGGAAATAAGAAGAAAGGATAATTAATACAATTAAATGATACAGTATTGACTGCAGGCTACGTCATCGAGCCACTCAACTAGCGCGTGATATTGATACACGGCTAGCCTGGCAGGCTAGGCATGCACGGCCGGTACCTTTTGCCGGTACGCAATGTATACAATTATCTTGCTGACATAATGGGTTTTTTTTGTTTGTTTTGTTTGTTTTTTTGTGTTTTTTAACGTGATCGTTTTACTCGTCCGTCGTTTCACGTGCGTGCATTGCCGCGCTGCTCGACTCAGCGTGGAGTGTGTGCATGTGAAAAAATAGCAGTGGAACAGGTTACTCTAACTTCTTAGGCATACGAACTCGTCTTCGTTGATCTTCTAAAGACCTTCCATCAAAGTTTAAGTTCAGGTTTCGTGGCAAGTAAGTTAGGTATTCACACCACACTGTGCATTATGTGTAGCTAAGACAGTAACAGATAGACACTAGGAACACGATGCATGCAATATATTTTGCATACAAAATATACAGATCCTCATTGTACCCTCCACAATTGTTCTGGTAGACAAAAGAACATCCCTTCATTGCTATTATGTAAGATAAGTAGAACAGGTGAATATGCATGTGACACCTGCTCTACATAATCTTACATAATAGCAATGAAGGGATATTCTTTTGTCTACCAGAGCAAGTGTGGAAGGTACAATGAGGAGCTGTATATTTTGTCCGCTTCTTTGTTTGCCATGTTCATAGTGAGAAAACGTGTGTTATTATTAGTCACACTGTTTGTAGAACTGTCAGCATACTATCATTCACATTTGTCAAGTGACCGTTATTATACATTACAGTCGAAATTATGCATCTGCCGAGTGCTGTGTTTTGTCACTTTCATGGGACATTAAATTATATATATAATTACAAATTATCATTTAGTGATCATTTAAATACTGTCAGAGTTAGGTCTACTTACATTGAAGTAAACATCGAAATAAGTAGACTAAATACTAACTGTTAGGCAGTGTACCCTATAGGCTATGTTTTTTGTCCAATAATATTGTTACTAACGTTACTGTAATATTAAACTGTTAGAGTTAGAGTGAAGTGCTTTTAAATATAAGGCACCATCAGGCAAGTCTCTGATGAATTTATTCCTTCATTTGATTTATTTATTAGTTTATGTCACTTACTCTTTTCTTGGGGGGGGGGGGGGGGCATTCATGATGGCACCTCGATCTGTTCATACGTACATTTCAGAAAAAAGAGTGAAAAATTCGAAATTTCTAAGCAAACCAAACATATTCTATGATTGTCTTTTATTGCCTATACTCCTGTTAGGGCTTGTAGGTGCATTATGTTTTCAGGTTGTCGGTCCATCCATCTGCCTGAACAAAATCGCACCTACACAATATCAAGAGAACCCTTGGATGAATGTTGTTCCTATTTGGCTCAGGGAAACCGGCAGTGCATGACACGAGATGGCCCAGTTCAAAGGTTATGAAATTTACTCCCAAATGTCACATCAAATGTGTTTCTAAATTTAAAATGTCATGAAATTGAAGGTAGAATATTAGGGGGAAATAAATAATTTGCCTAAAATTGTATGGTGTCAGGCAGAAATCAAAAGAGACATTTTGGTATTTTTTTCAGTCTCAACATCGCCTTTGATTAGGCAACTAGACATTGGTGCTATATAAATACCCTGATTGGATTGGAATGTACAATATTTACGATTGAATAAGGAAAAAATACAAAAAAGAAACAAAAATAAATGCTCTCATATTTCAATTTAATTTCAGAATTGAGACGATTGCATAATAAGATGGAGGAAGTCATGTCGGAGGTGAGGGAAAACCGGAAACTTCTTGGGGCAATCCGTGCCAAAATGGAGAAGGGCAGAGTGGCTGAAATTGCTGATATACCAGAAGGAATACCCTCTCTTCCACTTAATAACGTTCAAGACTTGTGTGAGGTCAACACGATCCTTCAGGAGGATCTTGCAAAAAAAAACAATTTGTGAGTGTCTTTATCTGCTTATAATAGTGTTATACAGTTGATTCATTAACTTTCTTCTGCACTTTATACTCAATTATTTATGCAAACATTCAACTTAATTGGGAAAATTAACTATCAGAATTTCAACAGCATATTTGTTCATTGTAGAAAGTTGGATTAAATATACTGTTTGTGACATGCATGTTCATTCCAGAATTGAAATTGACAATTATTTTTGGAGAATATTATATTTCCATTATTACATACAGGAGAGGTCAATTAATTGTTCTGCAGCTATGTCATGACTTCAAACAGCCAGCAAGTTTGTTTTTGTCTTGCTTGCAAAGCTGCTGCTAAATGCATTTAATTTGCAATATAGTTATCAATTTCAGCCTCAGGCTGTTTACAGAGCTTGCAGGAGGAAAAACAATGCTTTGCATCCACCTTGTAGGTCTTCCAGAGTTTGCATGCCTATAATGAAATTGACCTCTGCTTTGAATAATTAAGTTTGAAAGAACTTTTGAAATCAGTATCGGTTTCAATTGTGAGATCTTAAGCATGTTTAAATCGGATAGGAAGATGGATGAAAGTGAGAATAATACATGTTTACTGCTATTCCCTTTCATTTTTCCAGATGTCATACTTAAAGAGATGTGGAGGGGCCACCAAAGAATCAGTAAGGCGTGTGCTGGACACAATGATGGACCCTCAGTTGTCTGTGCAATTCAGTTGGATGGGACAACGTGGCAGAAGCACAAGTTTCGGGATATAAGGCGATGATAGATGTTATCTTTGGTAATTAGATGTATATACATTTTCTCATCTTCAGAAGAGTCTGTTGATTTTCTTTTCTTCTTGAATCATAAGCAGATAGTTGCAGACATCTAGAAGATTACATTTAAATTATTTTTTGGACCCCCACATTATTTATCACAGAGTAACTTGGATATATATAGCTTGGATATATATATATATATATATATATATATATATATATATATAAATATATATATATATATATAAATATATATATATATATATATATATATATATATATATATATTTCAGTGTTTCAAAATATTGTCAAATAGGTATGTTTGTATGCTTAACTCTTTCTGCCTTCCCCCTGCTTAACTGCCATAATGCTCTAATCCAGAAGGACTGTTGTTTGCATCATTAGGCAGAAATTAAGATAAAGATCTTCAGAGATGTTTTTACCTCTAAGGGCTGTTAGCTTCATTACAGTGTTTGAACTGGTGCCTTTTGAAGTTCGTTATGCTTCTAGCATTCTGTTTTTAATTGAAAAACAGCTTTACTCAGGGGCGGATACAGGATTTTCAGAAAGGGGGGCGCATTTCAGAAAGGGGGCGCACACTGAGGAACCCTCCGCTTGACGAAGCCAAACGGCCATCTAGGGGGTCCGGGGGCATACTTTGTCAGACAAAACGGGCGGGGGGCGCACGCCCCTTGCGCCCCCTCTGGATCCGCGCCTGTTACTGCCAAAGTTTCCTAGAAGTGAACTCGCCATCTCCCGTGGTACAAAAAGAAAAAAAAAAGAAAGGTCTACAAAACAATTTTAGTGGTCAGTATATGTGTACAAAGATGCCAGTTTCCAGGCAAAAGCCTGAATTCAGGCCATTGCAGTTTATTTTCAGGCCATGTATTTCAGGTATTTGCTAAATGTGAGACATAAAAGAAGTGAAGCAATACAGTATATTTCGGATCTGAGAGGTAATATTTAAATTTTTAATTATTTTTTCCTTTCACATTCTATTTCTTTTCCAGCGACTCTGAGGGGCAACGAACGGACAAGATCTGCTCCGCTTGACGAGGTGGAAAGTGGCATTCAATACTACTTGAAGTACATTTATCGAAACGTACCAAAGAATGATCTGCAGCTTCGGAGGCCTGTAACTCCAGAACTGCAGGAGGAAGAAGAAGCCTTGCCAATGGAAACAGAGGAATACTCAAATAATCTGTAAAAAGCTGTAGTTACAACTGGCAATAATTAAAGAAAGAATCCTCTCTACAGGTTTAAAACATACAGAAACAAATTAAATATGAAACAATGCTAAAAGATATTGGATAAGAAATAAGGAAGTTATGACATTATGAAAGTTCATATTTTTGGGGAAAAACACTTTTTGACCAGTCCTTAGTGTTTTAATGAGCGAGGTGATGATATCATTGCCTCACAATTTGCTATCCTTTTCATATACAGAAATGACAAAAGTTTCATATTTCAGCTATGAGAATCTAAAACTTGTCTTATCACCGCCCGAAATAAAGGAGAAATAATACATTTTGCTATGGGGATATGTGTTACGAGTGTGAGCTTAAAGTTTTTTTAGAAATCCATATACAGTGTATTTGAAAAAAAATTATGAGGTGATGACATCTACTCGCCCATTTAAATATTTGCAAGGACTGGTCAAGAAAATAAAAATGAAATTTTGAAATGTCATATCTTCCTGTATGAGATTTGTGTGACATTTGTACTGTTCTGTATGATGTTTTCTCATGAAATAAGAAGAATAAATTCTGGAGTGGATTTCTTCTATATTTCAAACAACTATCTGTTTTTAGGATGCTCTTAAGAATTCCACAGATGCTTGCATGTATTTCATATACAATTTCGGTGCCTCTATCTCCATAAGGAGCGCTAAATGTTTTATTCACATAAAATGTAAATGACAAAAGTGATTCATGATTGCATGACATGAAACTTAAACTTATACTAAACTGCAGTTAGGTCTGTCCATAAATGTACATTTAAATGTCATCTGGAGTATTGGTAATGTATGGAAGAAAATGGAGAGAGTTCCCATCCATTTGTATCCAACCTAAAAGCATTTTATGAATACATTCCATGAAAATAAAGCACCTAAAATGTCCTAAATATTTGTAGAATTTGAAGTTAAAACATGGCAACTGACAAGCAATTCAAAAGTAAAGTTAGTGTCAAACTGAAATCACACTGCAAGTACTCCTGATAACCTTTAAACATATGACAAAGTTTTATTTGATATAAAATATTAGAAACTAAAATAAAATTGAAGTGAATTGAAACTGTGTATACAATTTTCAGCACTTTCATACTTTTTGCAGAATATATTGGTAGATGTAAAAGGGTATTTTTTACCAATAGCGCATTTTCTTTAGGAGAAGAGCTTGATAGCTTTTGTCAATATGCCATATCTTGCAATGATTGAGAGTTGCAGTTTTCATAACTCAAAATCTTTTATTTTATCATTCCTAAGACTATATTCGTCTGCCAATCCACAGGACAGAGAATTCATTAGTTATACATGTACATCAATTATTCAAAGAGCCACTATGAAGTTTATGTTAATAATGGACTTTTCATAGTCACCAAGTTGTGCGTATTTATTTCTTATGAACTGGACTGAAATGCTACGTACAATTAATATGCCTCATTCAGGCATTTTTCCTTGTGAAAAATATATTTGTCAAAGAAATTCAAGGGTAAATCAACTTGCATTATTTTGAACCAACTTATTCTGATTACAGTTCCACCATTTGGTTTGTTGTCTTACATAGATTCCTAGCATTTCGTTCCATAATTAACTTTCTTTATTTTTCCTTGTTCTTGTATAAAACATTGTTCTGGTGCAAGATCTAGATTCAAACCCAAATTGAAAAAAAAATGCTTTGCAAATAATTCAGCATTTTGAGTATCTACTTTATGCAAATGAGGCAAAACATTCTTAACAAAATCTTATACTTAAGCTATTTCATGAGTTAGTAATTCATGTACATTCAACATTACCATTTTTGAGACCATAGAAATCAGGTACTTTCCCCTCCAATTTTGTCAGTGATGCTGTTTTTTTGGTAAATGTTCAAATACTTAATGTATTTTCTTACCCTTTTTTTACTTCGTGCCAAAAATCCATTCATTTTCACAACTCTTTTCATTAGGGTAGCTTGTGTTTCCCACTGTGTGATTTAATAATCCACCTGTTAACATATACCTGTATATAATTACTCACACATCAGTTTTGATTATCATTGTTATGTATGTTTTATGAATGGATGTTTGCAGCTGATTTTCATACCAGTGGCATTAAAAATGTGAAACTGATTTTATGTCTGCCTTGTATATTATGCATAACTTATTTTTCAGTGATTTTACATGTATGTACTTTGAATTTTGGTATCCATGTGCTCATGAATGCTTTTGACAGGTCGTCATTACACTTAAACAGATTGTAATTAGTGGTTCAGATGGTAAAATATGACGTAATATTTAAGTCGTGATTTAAGTCTTTTTTACGTCCTGTAATTATGTCAATAAGTCTAAAACTTGCACCAACGCAAGACGTCATGAGGACGTCTTATTTTGAGGTCATCTTTACGTTTTGCAGGTCACTAAAAATGATGACTTTGCAAATCACCAAATGACGACTTTTGGACCTCTTTTGGACGTCTTGCGGGTGGTAAAATATGGCAGGATATTTAAGTCGTGATTTACGTCTTTTTTATGTCTTGTAATTACGTCAATAAGTCTAAAACTTGCACCAACGCAAGACGTCATGAGGACGTCTTATTCTGAGGTCATCTTTACGTCTTGCAGGTCACTAAATGACGACTTTATTACGTCTTTTGGACATCTTGCAGTTCACCAAATGACGATTCTTTGACGTCTTTTGGGGTCTAGCATATCACGTCATTTGTTACCACACTCAAGACCTCTAAAAGACGTCATGAAGTTGTCATTCACTGACCTGCAAGACGTAAAGATGACGTCAAAATAAGACGTCCTCATGATGTCTTGCGTTGGTGCAAGTTGTCGTCTTATTGACGTAATTACAGGACGTAAAAAAGACGTAAACTATGACTTAAATATCACGTCATTTTTTACCACCCGCAAGACCTCTAAAAGACGTCATAAAATGGTCATTTAGTGACCTGCAAGACGTCCAATAAACGTCAAAAAGTCGTCATTTGGTGATTTGCAAGACGTCCAAAAGACGTCATGAAGTCGTCATTCAGTGACCTGCAAGACGTAAAGATGACGTCAAAATAAGACGTCCTCACGATGTCTTGCGTTGGTGCAAGTTGTCGTCTTATTGACGTAATTACAGGACGTAAAAAAGACGTAAACTATGACTTAAATATCACGTCATTTTTTACCACCCGCAAGACCCCTAAAAGACGTCATAAAGTGGTCATTTAGTGACCAGCAAGACGTCCAATAGACGTCACAAAGTCGTCATTTGGTGATTTGCAAGACGCCCAAAAGACGTCATGAAGTCGTCATTCAGTGACCTGCAAGACGTAAAGATGACGTCAAAATAAGACGTCCTCACGATGTCTTGCGTTGGTGCAAGTTGTCGTCTTATTGACGTAATTACAGGACGTAAAAAAGACGTAAACTATGACTTATATATCACGTCATTTTTTACCAGCCGCAAGACCTCTAAAAGACGTCATAAAGTGGTCATTTAGTCACCAGCAAGACGTCCAAAAGACGTCAAAAAGTCATCATTTGGTGATTTGCAAGACGTCATGAAGCCGTCATTCAGTGACCTGCAAGACGTAAAGATGACGTCAAAATAAGACGTCCTCACGATGTCTTGCGTTGGTGCAAGTTGTCGTCTTATTGACGTAATTACAGGACGTAAATCACGACGTAAATATCACGTCATTTTTTACCACCCGCAAGACCCCTAAAAGACGTCATAAAGTGGTCATTTAGTGACCAGCAAGACGTCCAATAGACGTCACAAAGTCGTCATTTGGTGATTTGCAAGACGCCCAAAAGACGTCATGAAGTCGTCATTCAGTGACCTGCAAGACGTAAAGATGACGTCAAAATAAGACGTCCTCACGATGTCTTGCGTTGGTGCAAGTTGTCGTCTTATTGACGTAATTACAGGACGTAAAAAAGACGTAAATCACGACGTAAATATCACGTCATTTTTTACCACCCGCAAGACCCCTAAAAGACGTCATAAAGTGGTCATTTAGTGACCAGCAAGACGTCCAATAGACGTCACAAAGTCGTCATTTGGTGATTTGCAAGACGCCCAAAAGACGTCATGAAGTCGTCATTCAGTGACCTGCAAGACGTAAAGATGACGTCAAAATAAGACGTCCTCACGATGTCTTGCGTTGGTGCAAGTTGTCGTCTTATTGACGTAATTACAGGACGTAAAAAAGACGTAAATCACGACGTAAATATCACGTCATTTTTTACCACCCGCAAGACCCCTAAAAGACGTCATAAAGTGGTCATTTAGTGACCAGCAAGACGTCCAATAGACGTCACAAAGTCGTCATTTGGTGATTTGCAAGACGCCCAAAAGACGTCATGAAGTCGTCATTCAGTGACCTGCAAGACGTAAAGATGACGTCAAAATAAGACGTCCTCACGATGTCTTGCGTTGGTGCAAGTTGTCGTCTTATTGACGTAATTACAGGACGTAAAAAAGACGTAAACCACGACGTAAATATCACATCAATATCACGTCATTTTTACCACTCTCTGCTATCAGGGCTGTTATATTCTGTAAGACAAAGGGCCCAGGTGAGACCCTTTCTAATTGATTCTGACTGTAGGCTATTCTGAATAGTGAATTATGTTATTCTAGTCCGGATTTTTTGGGGGGAATAAGGAAGGGGTTACATGTTGATACTAGTATTTTCCAGAGACCAGTCCAGGTCCAGGTTTACTTTTAGTAAATGCACCGTTTGCTAATGCAGGGTTGTATTTTAACGCAGTATTTTAACGCAGTTGTTCATAGTCAAAGTTAATTTGCTTAGGTGTACTAATGATAGATGAGCTTTGGCCCATTTTTTCTTCTAAAGTTGAGCCAAGGCCAAGGCTAGCTAGGCAAGCATCTAGACAGAAATTTCGGTCTAGGCAAGCATCATGATGATGATGAGGAGAGGGTTACATAATTTAGTGTTGATGCTAGACAAGAATCAAAAGCCCTTTTTAAGAGGTAATAAATCTCCGCTGAGTAAAGCTGGATGGCCTTTGTTTCAGTATCGCATTCATTAGTCTCATCATGTTGACTTTGATTTCCGTCAGATAAACATGGCAAGGAACTAACTTGTGGCTGATCTACTTGAAGGTCTACTAGAGCTTAATGTTACTTGTTAGAGGTCTCCTTACATAACTCAACAACTGTTGGAGGTGCCGGATGAAGTGGAAAGTCTAAAGACTTTGATGAGACATGATAAATAAACAGGTAAAGTCTAGACCTTACTGTGGCAGCCTGAACGCGTAGCGTTCGTGGCAGCGTCCCGGGGTTAGGGACTAGACCTAACTAGTTAGACCTATTACAGCTAAAAATTATAGGTCTGGTGGTTATCAGGGCCAAAAATGACACTTTCGATTAGAATCCATGAATATAATATAGTTAGTCTCCTCTTTGAAACGTGTGATTTTTTTGCTTAATACAGGATAATGCTTCTCTACCTCATCTATTATACAAGAGATGATGATGATGATGATGATGATGATGATGAAGAGGAAGGCTTACCTACTGAGAATGAAGACAAATTCTGAGAGGAACAATTAATACTTAGCTGCTTCAGTTTTGCATGGTAGGCATATGCTGTAAGAGTTATGGGGTGTTGCAAGAAAGTTGCGATTGATTGCAAGTTGCAACTAACTGATCGGTAATGACCAATCAAAATCATTGTTGCAAGCGCATCTTCTTGAATGGGCAGACCCTGAACCAATGAATCAGAATGGTTGTTCTAATTTGCTTTACAATTTGCAATTGATTGCAACTTTCTTGCAACACCCCATAAGATTGCTATCAGCCTTCAGGGGCGTCGATCTGTTTTTCTAAGGGTGGGTGGGGGGGGGGGGGGGGGGGGCAAAACAGCTTAGTAGCACCCTTAATGATTTTTTTTTTAATGCCTCTTAATTACCTTCTACAAGGTAACATGAGGCAGGGAAATATATAGATTTTTTGTTTGTTTGTTTGTTTGTTTGTGTTGTTTTTTTTTTTTTTTTTTTTGGGGGGGGGGGGCAAAACTATATATTTTCCCTCCTACTGCCCACTTACCACCCCATAATCGACGCCCCTGGTTGCTATTAGTACTTCAGTACAATCAAGGTACAATTTTTGTTTTTGTTTAGGAAGCGCTTTTTTTTCTTTTTTTTACATAAACATGATTGAATTTTCTTGTGATTTTAATAATTTAGTTTATTTTGAATAGCCTTGAAAATCTGTCCAACTGGACAAACTTTTTTCCTCTTTAAATACTTTTGAGAATTCCCACTTATTATTCTATTAATTTCATTTAAAGAGTCAATGTTAACTATTAATAGGAAACTCTTTTTTCAAATTCTAATTGTTGCTTATTAAATTATAGAAACACTATGGATGCTATTTTCTAAAATCTTTCTTTTCTTTCAACAGACATGAATTTCTACTTCAGCTCTTCAGTGAAATAGACCCCTGCTTTGATAAACATCTATTTCTTCATATTGAAATCATACCTGGATTCCAGTGTAATATTCGTCATTAGAATGGCGGAAGAGGAGTTTGAAGTTCTTCATATATCTTAACCAACTTACCCACCCCCTCCCCATGTCAAATGTTGCAGTCACATGCAGCCATTTTGTGTAGTAGCTAGTTATTGTGAGGAGGTCTTCCTCTTCTATGTGACCTAGTGACATTACATGGCCCCTAATGAAATAAAGATAAGCACTGCCACAGCCACTTAGCCTCTCCTTTATTAAGCCTTCTCAGCATGTATAACAAATTAATAATAATAATTAACTGATTCTATGAATTTATGCTAATTGAATTATTATAGTATTATTGATCTACAGAGAAAATCCATACTATTCAACACTTTATTTCAGGGATGCCACTTTTCAGACAAAAGTAGGAATTCCTACTTTTTCAACATATCTTTAGCCATAGAAAACCGCTTTTTATGTACACAAGGGCCCATTCTAGATGATTTTTCCCATATTTAGATTAAAACTATAGATTTAGATCTGTGTGTGTGTTTCTCCCCCCTCCCCCCCCCCCCATTTTTTTTAGTTAGATTTTTAATACTAGTAATATGCAATATACGTGTACCAACTAAAAGGAAGATGAATCATTTAGTTTATATTTCTTAGAACTGTCAACAAGACCCAACATTATCTTTGTTTTCCAAGAGTAACATGGTGTGCGTATTGAACATGGTAATTAGATGGTCATTTATTTCTTTTATTATTTCTTCTTTTGCGGAATGTAGTGGGTAAATAAGTTAATAGTATCTATTTCTCCAGTGTAAAATCAAATAATTTACCTCTTGAATAGGGATTAAAATTAAGAATGTATGATTCATTTATATTGAAATTCATTTCTTTTAATGAATGTACATATTTGTACTACTGTCAAGAAGAGAATGATATTCATTGACCTTGACAAGTCAGCTGTAATGGAACTCTTGAAAGATTATGACTGCGTATAAATTATTTACCGGTATTTTTTTTTTAAGAAAAAGAATTAAACGTATATTTAAGAAGTAAAATAATGTCTAAATATCTCTAAAGACTGTTCTCATTTTTGCACGTAGGAAAATATTCATTAAAAAGTGAGAAAATCTAACTATATTTGCGAATCGACGTGTGCAAATAATTGCACCTTAAATCTTGATTGTAACAAAGAGATATGTAAATGAAAATTCGTATGTGAACATGATAAAGGTCCTCTCACGTTATATCAATGACATGAACCATACGGGGGACAGCCGGGGGGGGGGGGGGGGCGTGTGATCGAGGTGTGTCTATGAGAGAGAGAGAGAGGGAAGAAAAAAATGAGAAAAAGGTGAAAGAGAAGATTTGATGAAAATGGAGGGGGGGGGGGATTTTTTTTATGCAGCCCTTCAAGAATTATTCTCCTCCAAAATGAACCAGGACGTGTGATCGAGGCGTGTGTATGAGAGAGATAAAAAAGAGAGAGGGAAGAAAAAAAGATGAGAAAAGGTGAAAGAGAAGATTTGATGAAAATGGGGGGGGGGGGGGGGGTGATTTTTTTTTTAAGCTAGCCCTCTGAGAATTTTTTTTTTGCCTCAAAAATTCGCTCGGGGGGGGGGGGGGGGGTGGGGGTTACCAGATTTGCTGAGGTCCAGTTTTCCTCCATAAATTTCTGACAAGCAAAAAGAATTTCAAACTAGACATTGAATTCGTCACTGAAGACGAATTAGGTGATCTGTCTTGATCTTGATATTTTTGACCAAGACGAATGACAAAATGATAATGTGAAAGATGACGTTGATATCACGATGACATTCATTATAATGAATCTAATCAAGATTTTTATGATTTCAGCCTTTTCCTAGCATTTTCAATTCGTAGGCTGTAGCTACTACATATTTTAGTGAAATAGCGCCCCCTTTCGTTCAATGGGGCATAAAGTGTGTGAACATGAATTTTGGATGATTCGTGGATATCATGACAATGATGATGATAATGATGTTGATGATAATCAACATCATCATCATCATGAATATCATCATGACAGTAATGATAATGATGTTGATGATAATCATCATGATGATGATTATATCATGACAGTGATGATAATGATGTGGATGATAATCATCATCATCATGAATATCATCGTGACAGTGATGATGATAATGATGTTGATGATAATGATCATTATATCATCATGACAGT
Organism: Heliocidaris erythrogramma; assembly: GCA_025617745.1. NCBI lineage: Eukaryota > Metazoa > Echinodermata > Echinoidea > Camarodonta > Echinometridae > Heliocidaris > Heliocidaris erythrogramma. The sequence goes on along the minus strand of CM046863.1, from coordinate 34,199,870 downwards.
GATGATAATGTTGACGATGATCATGATAATCATCATCATCATGAATATCATGACAGTGATGATGATGATGTTGATAATCATCATCATGATGAATATCATCATGACAGTGATGATGACAATGATGTTGATGATAATCATGATGATGATCATTATATCATCATGACAGTCATGATGATAATGTGGATGATAATCATCATCATCATCATCATGAATATTATGACAGTGATGGTGATACTGTGTTGTTGATGATAATCATGATGATTATGGTGATGATAATGATAATATAATGACGATGATAATCATGATGATGATGATAATGATGATTGGTGATGATAATGATGCTGATGATAATCATCATCATCATGAATATCATCACAGTGATGATGATAATGATGTTGATGATAATCATGATGATAATTTGATTTATTTGATTTGATTTATTTATTTCTGCTTGATTTCTCAATTCATCAAATAATGCATACGTTATACAAATTATGCGATATACAATACAATGGAACATCATGACATTAATATATCTTAAACTACAAGGCTAACAGTAGGATTATAGAAAGAGAAATCAAACAAGAGGGTTTTCATAATAAGCCGAGGCTTGACAGCATGAAAGCCCTTTGAGATAAAATATAATTAAAAAAGTAATGAGAGAGAGAATGGGAAGAGGATACAGAGAGAAATAGGGATGAAGAGAGGAGGATAAAATGAGGCAATTGTACCTTTCCAAATATTTTAAATAACAACTGTATTAACAATAGAGAGTTAATCACTGGTTTGAGAGGCAGACATGATATTAACATAATAGCAAGTGGTAAACTCGTTTTGTAAACTAATATCATATCTGCCTCCCAAAGAGGTGAAAATGTGCCAAGTCATGGGTCCTATTTACATAATTATACAAGATATTATGGGTGTACTACACAATCATTATTGTGGGGAATATTGCTTAATTAGGTGATTTTTTGCTGCTCGCTTGAAAGAGTACATTAAAGTCATGTTTTTTATTTCAGGAGGAAGGGAATGATAATGGTGATGACCATGACTGAAATGACATTGACCTTAGCCATGCCAAATATGAAAGAGAGATGACATTTCGTGAAGAAGATACGATCATAAGTTGATTTTTACAAAATGGCGCCTGGATGACGTCACAATAATCTGATGACCTTGAAAAAGATGCGGGAACTTGACCTTATTAGGACTGATGACTGACAAAAATTTGAAGATAATTGACTAAGCCAATTTTGAGAAATCGTGATATCAAATAGGACTATTTGATATTGCAGGATACTGGGAGATAAATCCCATAGCTCTAATACACGACAGGGAATCACAATTTCCATAGGGTTATACACAAACTACTGCACACCACTTTCTAATAGATATAACACGGAAAATAAGGCAGTTTATTGCATGGTTTGTGATTGTTTATGTTATAATAGTCGAAGAGGATGGTAAAATGACAGGCAAAAAGAAGCAAAAAAAAAAAAAAATTATGGACCCACCGGGGATCGAACCTGGGTCACCGGAATGGGAGTCAAGTGCTTTGACCAATATACCAAAATATTTCCCATAGAGATAACACGTAAACGAAAAATGGGATTCTCAAATCACATTTTGTAGTTTGAAATTGACAATGATCCCGAAATCAGATTGAAAGAACCAACCCTCATAGAAAGAGTATTTATCAGGCTACAACATATTAAAATCTGGAAGGAAATAGACGAAAAATAACCGAGATACTGCTCAAAGAACGATGTCATGTAGATTCATGATTCGAAAAAAAATCCTCTTCCATAGACATAACACGCAAATAGGGGAAATTCTGACATGTCGTTTTTAATTGAAAATTTCACTGTGATGACGTCATCAAAATGAAAAACCGTGGAAACTAGTCTGGTAGAGAATTGTCTCAGCTATAACATATCAAAATTTGGGAGAAAATCGACAACCTATTACTGAATTATTATCAAATGAATACAAAAATGATGACGTCATTTTTTCAAAATCATTTTTTTTGAGTTCATATGCAAATAGGATGACGTCAGAACATGAGATCGGCAAAAGTTCTGCATGAATTCAAATCTACAACTCTCAGGCTTTCAGAATATGTAAAGAAATTGGGGGGTTTCCAGGCATTCTGCCGAGCTATGGCGGATTTTAGATAGGCATGTTTTTACCAGTTTTTACATTAGAATGGCCATTGACGCGCGCACGAATTTTAAAGTTTGACGCACGCGTGTGGCATTATGGAAGGTCGAGAATGACTGTAAATAGTTGGAAATTGTCAAGAATAGTGTCAGGAAGACAAACCATGCGAAAAAAACGGCATTTTTACGTTATGTACGCGCTGCGCGCGCGCATAACGCGCACACGGACGCGCACGGACGGAAAATTTTTAAATGCTTAAAATGTCCTGAACCGTACTCTAATTTGATTAAAAAGTGATTTTGAGCATTTCTAAATTTTGACGCGCGCGTACGTGCGCGTCATGATGCGTGCGCGGATTTTGATGACATTTTATGTTGACCCTTGACCTGAAGTTCATGTGTGTCAAATATGGTTCATTTTTGATGACTCGTTATGAAGATATGATTGATAATGTGATTTCACAAAATGGCGCCTGGATGACGTCACGATGACCTGATGACCTTGAAAAAGATTTTGGAGCTTGACCTTATATGACCTGATGACTGACGGAAATGTCATGAAAATTGACTGAAAAGTTTTTGAGATTTCGTTGCAACAAGAAAGGGCCAGAAAATAAAAATAAACTAGACATTGAATTCGTCACTGAAGACGAATTAGGTGATCTGTCTTGATCTTGATATTTTTGACGAAGACGAATGACAAAATGATAATGTGAAAGATGACGTTGATATCACGATGACATTCATTATAATGAATCTAATCAAGATTTTTATGATTTCAGCCTTTTCCTAGCATTTTCAATTCGTAGGCTGTAGCTACTACATATTTTAGTGAAATAGCGCCCCCTTTCGTTCAATGGGGCATAAAGTGTGTGAACATGAAGTTTGGATGATTCGTGGATATCATGACAATGATGATGATAATGATGTTGATGATAATCATCATCATCATCATGAATATCATCATGACAGTAATGATAATGATGTTGATGATAATCATCATGATGATGATTATATCATGACAGTGATGATAATGATGTGGATGATAATCATCATCATCATGAATATCATCGTGACAGTGATGATGATAATGATGTTGATGATAATGATCATTATATCATCATGACAGTGATGATAATGTTGACGATGATCATGATAATCATCATCATGAATATCATGACAGTGATGATGATGATGTTGATAATCATCATCATGATGAATATCATCATGACAGTGATGATGACAATGATGTTGATGATAATCATGATGATGATCATTATATCATCATGACAGTCATGATGATAATGTGGATGATAATCATCATCATCATCATCATGAATATTATGACAGTGATGGTGATACTGTGTTGTTGATGATAATCATGATGATTATGGTGATGATAATGATGATAATATAATGACGATGATAATCATGATGATGATGATGATGATTGGTGATGATAATGATGCTGATGATAATCATCATCATCATGAATATCATCACAGTGATGATGATAATGATGTTGATGATAATCATGATGATGATAATGATAATGGTGATGACCATGACTGAAATGACATTGACCTTAGCCATGCCAAATATGAAAGAGAGATGACATTTCGTGAAGAAGATACGATCATAAGTTGATTTTTACAAAATGGCGCCTGGATGACGTCACAATAATCTGATGACCTTGAAAAAGATGCGGGAACTTGACCTTATTAGGACTGATGACTGACAAAAATTTGAAGATAATTGACTAAGCCAATTTTGAGAAATCGTGATATCAAATAGGACTATTTGATATTGCAGGATACTGGGAGATAAATCCCATAGCTCTAATACACGACAGGGAATCACAATTTCCATAGGGTTATACACAAACTACTGCACACCACTTTCTAATAGATATAAAACGGAAAATAAGGCAGTTTATTGCATGGTTTGTGATTGTTTATGTTATAATAGTCGAAGAGGATGGTAAAATGACAGGCAAAAAGAAGCAAAAAAAAAAAAAAAATTATGGACCCACCGGGGATCGAACCTGGGTCACCGGAATGGGAGTCAAGTGCTTTGACCAATATACCAAAATATTTCCCATAGAGATAACACGTAAACGAAAAATGGGATTCTCAAATCACATTTTGTAGTTTGAAATTGACAATGATCCCGAAATCAGATTGAAAGAACCGAACCCTCATAGAAAGAGTATTTATCAGGCTACAACATATTAAAATCTGGAAGGAAATAGACGAAAAATAACCGAGATACTGCTCAAAGAACGATGTCATGTAGATTCATGATTCGAAAAAAAATCCTCTTCCATAGACATAACACGCAAATAGGGGAAATTCTGACATGTCGTTTTTAATTGAAAATTTCACTGTGATGACGTCATCAAAATGAAAAACCGTGGAAACTAGTCTGGTAGAGAATTGTCTCAGCTATAACATATCAAAATTTGGGAGAAAATCGACAACCTATTACTGAATTATTATCAAATGAATACAAAAATGATGACGTCATTTTTTCAAAATCATTTTTTTTTAGTTCATATGCAAATAGGATGACGTCAGAACATGAGATCGGCAAAAGTTCTGCATGAATTCAAATCTACAACTCTCAGGCTTTCAGAATATGTAAAGAAATTGGGGGGTTTCCAGGCATTCTGCCGAGCTATGGCGGATTTTAGATAGGCATGTTTTTACCAGTTTTTACATTAGAATGGCCATTGACGCGCGCACGAATTTTAAAGTTTGACGCACGCGTGTGGCATTATGGAAGGTCGAGAATGACTGTAAATAGTTGGAAATTGTCAAGAATAGTGTCAGGAAGACAAACCACGCGAAAAAAACGGCATTTTTACGTTATGTACGCGCTGCGCGCGCGCATAACGCGCACACGGACGCGCACGGACGGAAAATTTTTAAATGCTTAAAATGTCCTGAACCGTACTCTAATTTGATTAAAAAGTGATTTTGAGCATTTCTAAAATTTGACGCGCGCGTACGTGCGCGTCATGAAGCGTGCGCGGATTTTGATGACATTTTATGTTGACCCTTGACCTGAAGTTCATGTGTGTCAAATATGGTTCATTTTTGATGACTCGTTATGAAGATATGATTGATAATGTGATTTCACAAAATGGCGCCTGGATGACGTCATGATGACCTGATGACCTTGAAAAAGATTTTGGAGCTTGACCTTATATGACCTGATGACTGACAGACCCACACACACCCACCAACACACACACACATGTGTGTGCGTTTGTTTAGCATTATGTCCGAGGACATTTTCGGACAGAGAACAAAAAAAAATCATGACAACAATGGTCCTCGGAAGTCGGACAATAGTCCTCGAACGTCGAACAATGAATTTATGCCTTATTCCGTCGACTGTCGAGGACGAGTAACAATAGAGGAACAATAGTTGTCCTCGAAAGTAAAGCCATGTAAACGTGTGTGTGTGTGTGTGTGTGTAATTAATAAATAAATTAATTAATAAATATAACATCAGTAATTCCTTAAGCTCGCAAGCTATATTTTTGAATAAAATTAAAAAAAAAGAGATAATAAAGCATTGTGGCAAACAATGACATCTTAGGTAAGAAAAAAGATACTGATTTGTAGACAATGGGCGTAACATTCAAGATCCAAATGATATTGCCGATGCATTTAGGACATTCTTCAGTAATATTGGCCTAAACTTATCATAAAAAATAGTCACTAATGAAAATGATTTTTCAAAATACTTAAATGAAAATGTTGAGCACTCTGTTTTTCAATCCAAAAAATATTAATGAGATTTTAGAAATTGTACGTTCTCTAAAATCCACCAAATATAGCGACCATGTTTTTTTTTAAATAAAGCAAGTAATTCACTTCATAGCTGCACTGTCACATATTGTCAATTTATCTCTCTCTCAAGGTATTTTTCCAGACTCATTGAAAATTGCAAAAACAATTCCGATATATAAAAAAGATGATCCATCTCAAATTGTTAACTACATACCAATTTCTTTATTACCAAGCATTTCGAAAATACTAGAAAAATAGTTTATAAACGATTATATGCTTTCTTGAACATGAATAACTTGTTAATTCCTAATCAATATGGATTCAGAGAGAATCATTCAACTGATTATGCAATTTTGCAATTATGCGACAAAATAACTGATTCCCTCTCTAAAAGAGAACAAACTATTGTTTTTTATGGATTTATCGAAAGCCTTCGGTACAATGAATCATCGTACATTATTTTGTAAACTAAAGGCATTATGGAGTGAGAGGGATTGTGATCTCTTGGTTTGAAGGTTATTTGCGTAATAGACGTCAACATGTTGTTTTTAAATCTAAAGCATCTACTATTACAACCATTAAATGCGGAGTACCACAGGGCTCCATTCTAGGTCCCTTATTATTTTTGATATATATGAATGATATTTTAAATGCATCACCACTCCTAACATACGTTTCGTTTCCAGATGATACTAACATATTTTACTCACATGCAGATCTAAATATACATCTACTTTAAAAATATACATTCCAAACATATTTTTAACAATATTTTCACAGACGATATGCCCATTACTGAAAAGGAAGAAACAAAATTCTTAGGTATAACAATTGATTCAAATCTAACTTGGAATAGTCACATTTGTAATACATGTATTTGCAAGTTAGCTTCGAGGGGCATAGGCATTTTATTTAGATTAAAATTTCATCTCCATCTAAAGTCACTATTTATGCTCTATAATTCATTCATTCTGCCCTATATATCTTAATGTAACATAGTATGGGGAAATAGTAATACGATGAAAATTATGGCGATATCAAGCATCCAAAAGAAAGCTTTCCGTATTTGTACTCATTCACATTACCTAGCCCATACTGATCTAATATTTCATAAATTAAAAAGATAAAAAAATGCCGATATTCTTTCAAACCGCAATATTTATGTACAGATTTTCGACAAATACTATACATTGCCTTTAGGTAATATTTTTACGTACAATAGAAATATTCATTCGTATCCTACACGACACTCTTCTGACCTCCATTTAACCAGCCCCAAAATAATGCTAGCCCATAAATCGATAAGACACCATGGCCCAGATGTTTGGAACGATTTACCTGACAATATTACACATTCTGCATCACATTATTCTTTCAAGACATTAATGAAAAAAAACCCTTTTATCCAAAAGAAGATATACGAATCGCACACTTTTCACCCGCACTCACTTTTTTTTTCTTATAAACTCCGATTTATATAATGCCTGGAAATATCTATTTTGTTTTGTCGTGACACCCCATACTACACATCAACTCATATATCAAGGTATCATGTAGCCCCCATCCCCCGGCTGCTCTCCACTTGCTAATGATAGCTGGCCCCTGCATTTATCTCGATTTATTGACTTACCTCCATAATTTCAATATTATCTAAAGATGTATATTCTTTTTGTAATTCAGTTGTCACAGTTTAATTGTATCATTCCTGTAAGCAATGTCTGTATTTGATTTCTTAATAAATGCAGAAACATCTGCTTGATATAAGCGTGAGAGATATAAATGAGACGGGACGTAGCTCTCGGTTAACTTTGCTTTTAATTCCAAGCTTTCGGCCTCATTTGGCCTTCTTCTATAATTGGATGCTGCGCTTCCAACTCTTTGCATTCGTAAAAGAGTTGGAAGCGCAGCATCCCAGTATAGAAGACCCTGAAGAAGGCCAAATGAGGCCGAAAGCTTGGAATTAAAATCGAGGTTAACCGAGAGCTACGTCCCGTCTCATTTATATCTCTGACGCTTATATTATACACATCATGAGACACCGACTACGTTCAAGTCAGGAGACATCTGTCACACTATATATATATATTATTTGCATCATAGTATAACTCATCATATATTTTGCAAATTATAACTTTGATATTGTTAATCCGATTTCATATAAACTTTGGCAAATCGCTTTTAATTATTTAATTTGTCTTTTTATTATTATCATGGTTTTATCTTTGTTGCTTTCATTCAGTCAGTGAGCAAATCTCAGCATGTTGTTTATTTGATATAACAGCATGACGAAATTGTCAAGGAGGTCAGCCATGCAGACATCCTAAGCGAAGCACCTTGTCACATTTGTTTACCGGTGCCAAACTTCAAAATATTAGTATAATATCTGAATGTATTAATTTATTTCGGGTAAGTACAATGCAACTACATAAATTTCGCTTCATTCAGTTTCCTGCTTAGTTTTGTTATAACATGGACTCTTTCTGCAGTGCACTGGAATATATCAATGCAATATGTATGAGCTTTTGGCAGCAATTCTGATTTTTTTTTTTTAAACCATATAAAATCAATGTACATAGTCATGAATTATGTAGGGAAATTCCAATGATCAGTAATTTGCATATGTAATAATTGCAATAGGATGCATTAAGACATACACACAGGCATGTTGCAAATAACAATATAATCATATCATTAATTTGCATATAAATCTTGCAATAATCACTATACTGTATTATATGATACTGTAATTCCATTAAAGTGATTTGGTATCTTTGTAGAGGCTTGATAAAATCTGAGCTGCCTGGCCTTACCTGCTATCAGTGTATGTAATATGGTGTAAAAATGAAGCCCAGGAAGAAAAAGAGCACTTCACAAAAGTAAACATATGCAAGTAACCGGAAATGCCAGACTCATTTCCCCCATAGACTCAGTGTTAGACTAAAGTGCATGTATGGCCATACGCTTTCGTAAATGGGAGTATTCAGTCGTAGATATCTTAATAGCATTATATATTTGAAAACCTTTTTTTGCCTGGCTATTTATTAATCCTTCTGAACATCATTATACAAGATAGATATCTAAATTCAACAATTTATTAAAACCTCCACAAACTTACGGAATCCCTTTAATAAACACATGTGAAATACGCATCATTTTCATAAGAAATGTTCCAGTAAACCTCATACATGTACAAAAGACATTAATTTTTAAGCTATATGTTGCTTCTAGATTACTGTAATGCACCTTTAACATGTATATACATCAACAGAGAGCTCCAATCAAGTATTTGAACAGTGAAAAATCCTTTCATTTTGATATTTATGTGAATTGAATTCATGTTTTGATATCTATCAAGTCAAGTTACCATCCTTTCTGAAAGGAAAGGCTATAATGCTGAATATACTATTCATGTTTCAAATGCATTTTGAGCTACTCTCTGCAAAATAACGCGAACAGTTGTGATACCTGCAATAACAGGTTTTGGAACCATCAAAAATTATAACAAAATTATGAAATCAAGCAGGACGGGAATGTTCTGTATATTATTGATGGTAGCCACTATACTATTCACCAAATATAATAGGCCCGAAATAAACTATTTTTATTTTACTGTTTGATATTGAATTGAATTGAATTGTTCGTTTTATTGTAATAAAAAAGAAATCTCAGGTGAATTGTCCAATTTTCAAAGTAAAATCCTGACTACGCCTGTACCTCTGTGTCATCAAAGGTAAGGGGAAAATGAGATAGAATGGTAAAAAAAAAAAAAGAAAGGAAACGAAGGGTTCAGGAGAGAAAAAAATATGAAACAGAACAGAAGCGTGTAAACATGGAGGGAGAGAAATACAGAGATAGAGAAGGAGAAAGAGAAAGACACGGAGATAAAGAGAGAGGGAGATAAAGCTAGAAAGAGAAAGAGAAAGAGAAAAAATAGGGGGAGAGAGCGAGAGAGAGAGGAAACACACCTGCAAATCGTTATAACGTTTATAACCAATCATATCGATGTTTCATTGACTCGAATTTTCGACGCTCCTAGCGTCTTCTTCAAGAGCAAGCTTAGTAAATGATAAGGTATCATATGAATTACTGAAATAGTTATAATGCGCGCATTCTAATATATATAACAAAAAGTTCTGCTTCGGAATTGTAAATGTAGAGATGAGAAGTGAGCAAGGAAATACAAATTCCGTTCAACTCAGAAGTTTTCATTTACTTGTTTACTACTCATATATATATATATATATATATTTATTTATATTTATATATATACTTGTATATGTTTATGGGGACATTCGCATTGCTATACGTCATCCGAAATCTGGGATACCGGGCTCCATGTCCCCGTAATCTGGTTGTTTTCACACTGACGGAATAAATCGCATTGTTATAGGTCCCCATAACCACAATTTTGTATGTATATATATATATATGTGTGTGTGTGAGGGGGGGGGGGGGGGTGTATGTGAGTGTGTAGATTGATGGATGAAAAAAATACAGATGAGAAAAGAATAATGTGCGTGCGTCCTTTTAAAATAATTACGTAATAATAAAAATACAAATCAAACAGTACTAGGCGCAGATATTGATAACAGTGGCACCAAATCAAACCCAGAACTTGTGGTCGAAAAATATAACCAAAACGGATATCCATCTTTCTTTAGGATTTGAATCTGAGTATACTAGAAATGTAATAAGATTTTGTAAAATTTACATGGTAGTCTAGAGTCTGTGCAATTGTGCCAAAATTATTCATCGTAATCTAGAATGAGTTGGGTAAAAAATAAAGAGAACGGGTATGTTTGTTGATTAAATTTGGGTTAAAATTTACTCAATGTTAAATTTGGGTAAGATTTACCCAAGAAACATGCACGTTCCATCTTTTACCCAACCTGGGACAAATTCTACCCAATTCATTATAGACATGATAGAGTGCACCTGAAATCTGTAATTTATTTTGGCATTATTTTTTTTGTAATCAGATCTAAGACATCCAGCCTTTGCGATGGCCAGAACTTGGCCAAGTCTGCAAAGGTCCTATGGGAATCTGTCTTAAAAAGCTGTAGTATAGTTGCATGCACGTCTCTGGGTAGTTTTTCATCTTCTCAACTCTCAGGCCTTCTACAATACTAGCTTGCTCGATTGGAATATCTGAAATATGGAAGCAAAATTCTGTAAGCCATTGTTAGGCTTTTGCTAGCTTTATAAATTCGGCATATTATTCATATTCTCCAAGAAGATAAATTCTATACTTTGGCACTAGTTTATATTATTTGGCACCAAAACCTCCTTCTGGCCTTAGTCTTTCGACAAACCTCGTCCAGGTCTGCCAAGGTCCTATGTGATTCCGCCTTCCAAAGCTGCAGTAGTTCCATGTACGTCTCTGCGTAGTTGTTCATCTTCTTAACCCTGATGCCTTCTGCAGTAGCCGCTGTGATTCCCAGAGCAACGTACAGAGCGGAGAAATGACCCGGAAACAGTTCTTGAGAGAGTTCTAGCAAATGGCTATCTCTTACTGCCGGTGAATCTACGGGGCTGGGATTTAAAGAAAAAAAGACACTTCTTAAATTACGTGTATTTTAAGTTGTATATGAATAAATTGAATAAATTAAAGGCAATCTACAGTCTTTCTAATAAACTAGCCTTTGTAAAAGAATAATATTCGGACAAATAGTAAGAGGAAGCTCTGAAATAAATCGAAGAATCTCTGTGAATCTCATATCAACAAAAGTCAGTCCACTGACGGAAATAGAGACAACAATCCATTTTTAGTAGTTTTACGTTTATTTATTTATATTGAGCTCCATTCATCTCCTAAGTTTACCCACGGGCCTGTGCATTACATTCACATTTACATAACTGTCAAATTTATACCGATTCGTCAAATTGACAGTCCATTTTGTAGTAGAGATCTCATAACTTTCTTTATTATTGGTTGTATGTTAGAAGGATTGGTATACATAATTTTATTATCCATATAGATTGAGTAATTATGTTTGTTAATAACGTTTCGAATTATTTTGTGCATTTTATTTATCTGAACTTACATTCATATAACTGTTTTATTCAATCTAATCTCGATGTATTATTTTTTTCCGATTTGATTTATTTTTTACTGTTCAGTATGTGTATATGTAATATTATTCCCACGTTATTTTTACCATGCACAAAATTCTAAAATTCGGTCAGTTAGGCTGCGAATTGATATCTTAAATAACTACTACTTTTACTACTACTACTACTACTATTTCTATTTTTTTTTTCATTCAATTTCTCGTCCATTTGTTTTTCAGATTTCACGGCTGTCTTTCACAGCAACTTGCTATCATGTTTGTATTTCCCTCTAAACATGTTAGAGATCTACCACAACCTCTGGTAAAATTTGCCTAGAAGTATATGTCTATGATTCTAAAAATAAGTCATTAATAATGCCATATTTCTGTCACATCTCTTCAATTGTCGATTTGTTAATACAACAAACCTTCTTGACAATGATAAAAGCTTCCTATATATTTTTGAATGAGAATAATTGCAAGAAAGGCTCAATAAAATAGTGAATAAACAACACATCAAGAATAAAGCTTATCCGATATGTAATCCGATATTCGATATGTAAATAGTGAATTACTTTTCAGTTCCATCTCCTGTAGTAGGATTCTGAAGTGCGCTTGGGTGTCCTGAAAAAGAACAAGAAATCATTAGCTGTTCTTAATATTCCAGAAGCATTTGATCTGAGAAAAAAAAGGAAAGTATGAAAAATATATCACAATCACCTGGCATCTAAATACATGCAGCTCCCGTTTACCTACACACGCACGCACGCACCTTTAACCCCCACTCAAACTGTAATATAGTATTTAATTTGTCTATGTGAAGAACCTTGACCTTTACTCGTCAACGCCCGGGTGAGTGGTTGATTATTTATGTTTACGCATTATAGAAAAGGTTGCATTCACACGATATATATATATATATATATATATTAAATTGCAACGGCGATGATCTATCCAGGAAGAGACGTGAGGAACGACTGATTTTCCATCTGGGAACCCTCCATCCTCGTTGGATGAATGTAACATTTCGAGCATTTCGTAAGAATTGGATGACTGTTTTCTTTTTGTTCTTTACTCTCCTTTTCACTACTTCCTCCTTTTCCCCTTTTCTTTTCTTTTTTTCTTCCGTTTTGCTTTATCTTCCACTTTCTCTCCCACTTTTCTTTTCCTCTATTCTTTCTCTCCCAACCCCCCCCCCTCCCTTTTCCCCTTTTATCTCTTTCACCGCCCCTTGGTTTCCTTGTGAGTTTTTACTACGTCATCCTCTCTCCCTTCCTTATTTGTTCTTTCTTTACTCCTTGATTACCCTAAAAAATAAGGGGTGTGATTTGACAACTTTTCAAGATACTGACAATATTAAATCTCAATAAGTGTCCGAAGACACCTCCTTGAGAGTCATTTTCTTCCATTTCGATATCTCCTGAGAATACAGTATACTACTTGTGACACCTTTACGGCGTAACTAGAAGTTTTGAGAAGGTGTCAAAATACTCATTCAGGGAGTCACAAAACACCCAAGGGGCGACGTTTGACTTTCTCAGCTCTAATTCTCTGAAACCAAACACCCCAAAGGTGCCATTCGTTCGTTGGATATGACACCACTGGCTGGCATCCATGACACTCTCGAGTGCTCAATGAACAATAAGGGGTGTATTTTGACACCTTTGAAGGTACTGGCAATATTTAATCTCTATAAGTGTCAGAAGACACCTCCTTGAGAGTCATTTTCTCCCATTTCGATATCTCCTGAGACATGATGCAGTATACTACCTTTGACACTTTTACGGCGTAACTAGAACTTTTGAGAATGCAAAAGTGTCAAAATACTCATTCGGGGAGTCACAAAACAAAGGGCGACGTTTGAATTTCTCAGCTCTAATTCTCTGAAACCAAACACCCCTGAGGTGCTTTCCTTAAATCGTTTGCTCTTAATAGGAATCTTGATGACCTATTTGAAAAATCCGTTGCACAGATCACGAAATTGAAGGAGCAAAAACGAAATTGAATTTACATGTACCACGGCGATCATATCGTTTGTGAATTCGAATGCTCGAAATGTGAAATAGAATAGAATAGAAAACCTATATTTAGTGATTCATTGATTAATATATCGTGTGTGTGTGTGTGTGTGTGTGTGTGTAGGTCTATTTGCAGTTGTGACTTCAGTGTAGCCTTATAGACCTAACCTGTACATGAAATTTATGTGTAATCCCAAGATGTTGAAATGATACATTCAAATAGATGTTTTGCATGTCATTTGAATGTCATCTGTGAATTCGGGGGGGGGGGGGGGTATGCTTCCCAAATTCATTTGGTATATTTAAAGGTACCAGCCCTCATTTGCAAATCCCAGAGAAATGAAAATTGGATAAAACAAATTCATATTACTTAACAGACAGGTTATAACAGTTCCATACCTCACCTATTGACTTTTTAGCCCAATAGACTAAGTAATGATAAAGAGAACTCTATTATCCGAACTGAGAATCCGATCAAAAAGATGATTACACAAAATGGCAATTAGACGAAGTGATGATTAGACGATGTGGGTGTTAGACCAACTGGGTAATACGACCACTACTACTACCACTCGGACTATCATAACCTTCAGTTAATTTCTTAATTGTGATTTTAAAACTCAAAAATTCATCGTTTCTTCATGGTCGAAATTTGTTTCAGGGGCCAAACAGCGCCCCTTTGTCTTTTCAAATACGCAAGTGATCACTTTGTGGGCCTAACACAAAATGAAAACTGAACTGAACTCCTACCTGTATTAGCGGCACACGCCTCGTCCTTTCCTCCTGCTACACCTGTTGAGGAAAGAATGGAAACAAATACAAGTAATTGTTACTAGCTTTACAAAAGTGAAAAAAAATGTAATACGGCTAATTAATCAATTGATGTCGAAGTGTCATATAGATAGATATTTCGTCATATAGATATTGTAGGAATATTCTGCTATTTCAGTGTCAAAGTTATAAAGCAGATTCCCCAAGAAAGTAGCCTGTTAACAAAGAAAATGTATAAGATAATTATGCACATGTGTATATGAATATATTGATTTTCTTCTAATATCGATGACACAAAGCGGTCCATTTTGTGGAATAAGTTTTAAGTTGCAATTGTAACAGTGATTATTTGATCTTATTGCTTTTACAGCTGTGTCCTCCAACTATGTATGTACCACATGAATGTGCATTATGTCGTATTTTTGTTGAAAACACATGTACATTATTTCGCTCATTTATTACTTTGTAAGTTGGAAATAAATGTCTTAAATTGAAATTGAATTGAAATAATTATTGATGAAATTTTAATCCGGGTACTTTCATTCGATGTTAATTTATATTTCATTGTCTGTTCTGCAATATGCTAAAGATATTGTATTAACTTCCTTTAGAATAAGTAGATGATTTTTTTGCAACGATTCAAATCCGCAATTCCAACATTCAGGGGCGTCTTAGTATAACAGAAGATTCACATTCTGGATCTATATCTGCATATGTCTATCCAAAACCTCCATGAAATACCCATATTTAGTGTTAAATAAAAGAAAAATATTATATACATATTCAATTCGAAATTTAAAAAAAATATCTTTAAACGATATCGTGAATTTATTTCAAGTAATAATCTATCCCTGACACAGCCGCGTTTAACACCCGTGTACACCTTCATTATCATGACCATACAAAGTGAGCACCCGGAGAAAGGTAATAAATTATGAAATCACTCTTTTTGATATGATCAATTTTGCATCCATACTAAAAAGTGCCCGACTCTGCATTTTTAATCCAATTGTGTAATGGGAGTTAGATGCACCTAATTTCGAAAGTTTTTTTCAAAACAAAGTAATTAATAATATCTCTCACCGAATACTTTCTGTATGGCACCCGTATCGATTCGTTCGTCACAGTCTTTACAAACCACTATTTCATTCTTCAAGAATTCTTCAAGAGGGATTGTCACTAGATATCCGTGCTCCAGACAATTCTTGCATCTCATCCCAACCGTGAATTTTATCCGTCTTGCCCACCTCTTCTTCAATTCTTGCAATGCATTTACCAGCAAGCATGAAAACTAAACGCAGGAGAATAATAAAGTGCTAAATTGAAAAAGGTAGTGGTATGAAAAATGTCAGATTAACCGATAACATGGTGAAGTCGTAACGCTGAACGGAATCAATAGTACACTTATTAGGTGGAATGTATTTATTCACTTACCTGACGCCCCGTACCCAGCGCTATTTTCCAGAAAACAATAAAACACTATACATAAAGTACATAATCAAACACACCAAACATCCCAGACACGTCACCCGGCAAATTACGTCAAAAGTCTGTCAGCTATTTGATTAATGGGACGTAGAAGTAGAAGCCTCACATGTATGAGTCAAAGGACCGGAGATAGTCCTCCTTCCTTGGAATGTTACGAATTGTAAGAAAATGCAAATATTTTAAATGTTAAAAATTCATTTTATTTAGTCGTATTATCACATGGCAGGGGTTTAAGAGACAAGTGTAAGATTACAAGTTCTATTGATAACGGTTCCCATAAAATAGGAATGGTCTAAAATTTCTCTAAGGCATTAGACACTACAGTGCGTCCCCAAAATAATAATAACAATAATAATATTTCGCTTTTATATAGCGCCTAATACATCGGTGATGTGTCTAAGCGCTTTACAAGTATATTATTACCCCGGCCATCGGATTCTGGCATGCCCGCACACAATGTATGCACATTATCCGCTCCCTGGGGAGTATTCTAGCAATGGGCATTTCAGTGACGCTCAAATTGCTTAACAAACAACATTAACTTTCGCATCCTACCGGGTACCCATTTGACACCTGGGTGGAGAGTGGCAAATGTAGATTAACGTCTTGCCAAAGGACGCTAGTGCTGCGGTGGGATTCGAACCCCGGAGCTTGTGGTTCACAGTCCGGGGACTTATCCACTGATCCATAACTGTTAACAGTTGGAAAAAGTATCCCAAAATAAATATTTCAAATATTTTATAAACATTATTCATTCACATTGATAGCTTAGGGTCTCTCCTATAAAACAACACCAAGAAATTATGATTACTTATAGCGCTTGAGTGATCAAAAACCACTTTTGTGAAAGGGTGCAAAATTCAGACGACAAGAATTGGTATTTGTTCTGGCTGGTATCAACGAAATGGAGAACAATTTAAAATGGCAGTTGAAAAAAGTCACCCCAATTAAATATTTCAAAATATTTTCAGGAAATATTCATACCTGTGGAAAGTTCAGCCTCCCTTGTATCAAATGATTTCAAAACATCTCACAATATTTTACGTTTGAGCGTGCAAAAACATGTTTTGTGAAAGTGTGCAAAATCCATACTTAACAAATGTTTGTTTATATTCTGGCTGGTATCAGCAAAGTTAACAATCACGTAAAGGCTTAGAAATTTCATATTCTGATCATTACAAGCCAATGAATGAACAGATTTTGTTCACTTTATGTCCTGATATATCCAAATTAAAAGACTCACCAAAACTGACATTTTGAAACACTCAACAAAGTAGTTAATTGGTCACTCAAGCATGAGATGCTGATAGGATGTGTAAGGACATACAGAGAACAAAGCGTGTTATTTCATAATTTTTTTTCCCAGAATATTTATATTTCTAAGCCTTTTATTAGCTGGTACCAGCCAGAGACATTATCAATTCTTGTCAAATATGGGTTTCACAAAATTGGCTTTTGCTCACTGAAGCGTAGAATATTGTTCAATATTCTGGTGTCATTAGATAGAAGAGACCCTAAGGTATCCACAGGTATGACAATTTCCTGAAACTATTTTGAAACATTTATTTCGGTGCACTATTTTCAACTGTTAACTTTTTTCTTGGACGCACTGTATAACTCATGAAATTCTCCATGATGCTTCCATTATAGTGCGTAGAAATTTTGTTTCCATCACTTTCTGTATTTGCATATTATCTGTTAAAACTTTCACATTATGGCATAAGGGGCATTGATCTAGATTATTTTTTTAAATTATTTATACAAACGTCAGCAATATGCCTGTATTGAAAACTGCAAAGAAGTTTTAATAGTGGTGTTCCACAGGGTTCTTTTCTAGGCCCTTTTCTTTTTTATTTTGTTCATAAATGACTTTCACAGATCATCTAATTTATTGACTTTTACTATGTTTGCAGATGACACTAATCTATTTTTTCGCATAAAACCCTAGAAACTGTATGTATACCTACTGTGATTAATTCCGAACTTGATGCAGTTGCAATAATTATGGACTATTAAAGGCTAACAAATTATCATTGAATCTAGAAAAAAGGGATTACATGTAATTTAGTAATTTAGTAATACCTCATCCGATTTTGATAATATGCAAATACAGACAGTGGTTGAAACAAAATGTCTACGTACTATAATAGATAAACTTTCATAGAAGCATCATATTGATAATGTATGTAAATTGATATCCAGAAAATTGGTATGATTAACAAACTCAAATGGTCTTTTCCCGCGCCAAACATTTTTTAATCACTATATTCCACACTAGTTTTACCATATCGAAAGTATGGAATATTACCCGGGGGAAGAGTGCGGCATGCCTGTTTGACAGGAGTTTTTTTTCAGAAAAGAGGTTATGCAAATTTGAAATAATCGCCACCACAATGATGGTCTATTTCATTCTGATAATGCACTGATAAGCTATGATATTTACCGATTCAATCTTGCTGTACTTATGTTTCACTATATCACTTGCCAAGAACTCGTACCGCATTAACCAAGAATACTTTTACATTTACTGCTCCTAAATTTTGGAATTCATTCCCTTTAAATATACGAGACATTAAAAGTTTGAGTACACTCAAACGTAAACTGAACAAAAATCGCTAACTGCTTTTCATGGACATTGATCCATCACTGGTGATTCATGCTTACTTGTGTAGTAAAATCTTTAGACTAAATAGAACACTCCAGATCCTGCCCCTTTTCCATCTTCCCTCCCTAATCCCCACCTGTCACAATGTCCTTCTTATTCCGTCTTTTGTAAAGTTTACTCATTGAAATCGTCCCTGTTTCGGTTTTTTTTTTACAATATCATTCAATGCCCTCTCTTCGATAGAAAGTGTGTTATGTCTATGATTTGTTTGCTTCCATGGCCATGTATTTGTCTTCTTCCTTTTTCTCCACATTGTATTTTCTCCTTTGCCACTCTTTCCCTTTTTTATTCTCCCCCTTCCCCGGGGATGTTATGCATGATTGCCCTTCATTTTTTTTAATGTATTGTATTTATAATTTACATATTGCCAGGAACCAGCGCTTCTACAAGTTCTGCTTCTAATAAGCTGGTCCCTGTTTTCATTCTCATTTTCATATGTTTAAACTAACCCTGCCCGTTTTCGGCTAACAGAAATATATTTTTTCCCTATTTTTCCTTATTTTTCCCCTATTTTTCTCCTTTAAAAAAAAAATAGCTCTATTTTTTTCATATTTTCGCTGAAAAATAAAAAAAAAATAGTCTATGTCCACACTATTTTTGGAAAACTAGAAAATTAATAGACTATTTTTTTCACTATTTCCCGGCCAGCTTCTTCCTAAAAATTATTTTAAAGCTATTTTTAAAAAATATTATTTTTACGGAACTATTTTGGGACTATTTTTTAACCTTCCACAACTTTTAACTATTTTTAACCTATTTTTTTTCTTCTCCACAGATGATAGGCTATTTTAAAACTATTTTTAAAACATTGTCTACTATAGATTTTTAGACTGCAAATTACTTAACTATTTTCATGCTATTTTTTGTACTTCTAATATTGCAAATTACAGTACTATTTTTAGGCTATTTTTTGTACTTCTAATACTTTTTAGACTGCAAATATTTTTTCCAGTTTTTTTCCAGTAGAAATGGGGTATTTTATGATATATATATTTTTTCTATTTTTTCAGTAGAAATGAAAAAAAATGTAAAAAAAAATATTTTTAACTAGAGATTTCGGTTCCACTAATATATGAATTTTTTTTTTTCTATTTTGCCACTATATTTTCACACTATTTTACAAGCTATTTTTCCTCTATTTTTCCATTGAAAAAATAATCAAAACATATATTTTCCCTATGTATTTTCCCACTATTTTCCCCATAATTTTAGGCTATTTTATTTCGGGCAGGGAATGTAGTCCTCACTATTATTTTTTTCTTACAACTCAGACGTTATTACTCTCTATGTTGCTTGAAATTAAAAAAAAATAACTTAGTTTTGTTGTCAATTATTTTGTTTGTTATATACATGTACTTTAAAAGTGACAATGAAATGAATTAAATGTAAATCTGAAGTCTTAAATTTTAGATATAACACCCCCTTTCTCTCTACATATTATTTTTTTACCTCTTTCATCACTGATGGGTCTATGTCCGAGCGAGTCCCGCGGTCAACATTCATCATGGTCACCTGGGCAATGAATGGAATATTGAATTTGAAGAAAAAAATTATGTAATCTTTGTTTTGTTTCCTTTAAATTTTATATGTTAATTTTCAACCATAGACAGTCTTATAATTGTTAAATGTTAGCGAAACGAAAACATGTATTTATGTACACAAACATACAAGACCTACATTTTGAATTATCATTAACACATTTTCCCCCAAATAACTGACACACAGATACGCCACGTATCTGGGGGTTTTGCCTAAACTGCCTCAACTTATGCTTATACCCAGTATCATTTATACACGTGGAACTATTCTATTTTTACATTAGTGTTTGTTTTTGTCTTGTTTTGTTTTGTGTCTGTAGATCATTTTAACAAAAAAAGGAGAAATATCTCTTCATTCTGATAGATTATTCTTAGGGGCTGACCGACTTGACCCATAATGATAACGATAACGGGATTTTTCATTAAAGGTCCATCCTTAACCTGCCCTACAATTAACATATATAAAAACACTCACTTGTACACACAACATTGTAGGGTGTACCTTTAATTCGAAAATCTCGTCGTTATCGTTATCGGTCAAGTCTGACCATCCATTTAGTTTGTCTTTTAATTATTTTTGTATTTATATTTATTAATTGATATTTCCGTAATTCAATTCGACTTTGGATGGTTATTATATTTTTGTGTTATTTCAATCGTTAAAAAGTATCGATTATGTAGTTATTGGAGGCTGACAGTGCCGTTGTGGAAAGCAATTTTGTAACTGACAGTGCTACTCTGTACATATAAACTGAAAGGGGGAGATAACTACTTCACACGCGTTGCAAATGTAATACTATGACATTTGACATATTTTTTTTCACCTGTATTTCCTTTTCGTCGATCGCTTCCGTTTCCAACTGATGACAATTGTCGACATGGAATGTCATTCCCTTCTTACGGAACCGGGGCGTGCGAGAGACTTTTCCCATCGTCCAGCGAGCAATATGTACAAACAGGCGATGGACAATGCCAACTGTTTAAGAGTTTGAATCAAGGAAATAGGTATTTTTAAGCTTTAAAATATTAACGAAAAATGCATAATAAAGAGGAGACAGCAAAATGGCCATACATACAGTCAGACCCAACTTCGGAAAACCGAGCACAGGTATATACTCCGAAAACGGCGTATGAATATAGAGCCCTCATCGTTCAGTGCGAGGCAGTGTGTACAAAAGGCATGGGGGAAATCTTGCAAAGTCAACCTGCCAACGATATATATATTCTTTAAAAATAATGCTGCGTGTCAATTACTTTCAGAATCCGTGAATAAGTCGCCATATGAAATGACTTTCAAATGACAAACATTTGAAATAAATATATCCGCAGCATTATTTTTGAAAATTATATTATCAACAGCAGGTCGACATCGCAGGATTTTCCCCATGCCTTTTGTACACACTGTCTCGCACTGAACGATGAGGGCTCTATATTCATCTTGCTTTATACGCCGTTTTCGGAGTATAAAGCTGTGCTCGGTTTTCCGAAGTTGGGTCTGACTGACATATACAGTGCTTCCCAGAAAAAGACGAAACCTTAAAAGAAAGGATTATTGTGACCAAAATACGTAATCCATGACCGCAATTTTCTACTTTCCATGTATTAGAAGGATTCTGCTTTCAAATGATCCCTTCGTGGTATTTCTACGTACAATCTTAACCGAGCCGCATCATTTTGAAAATGACATGTAAAAACCCACTCGTACCAAATTTGGGTGAAACCGTGAAAACGATGGGATCACATGCGAACTTGACCCAAAGGAAAAACAAACTTTTAAACTTAATGGGAGGATTACTTGTTATGTGCTTCTTTTCACAATGAGGGTAAGGATAATTCCCTCATTATAACATTTTGTTGTTGATTGTGGGGTAAAGAAACGGCTTATCGTGTACTTAAATGGTACCTGCAATCACTATGATCATCGATTTTTGCATTGTTCAGAACTGCAACCTCTTTAAAGGACAAATCAGACAGCAAGGTAATATTTTCATTACAAAAATAAAGTAAGGCGCACCTTCCATGATCATCAAAGGATAAAGTATGGTATATAGGGTATATCAGGCAACAAATATAATAGAATATGTCATTTTTCCACCTCAGGATGGGCATCTTTGCCATCTTAATAGGGGCACTTTTTGATCGCTCGATTGATATTAAATAGTTTGGGGAAAAATCAAGGGGTGTACGCCCCTGCCATCCCTGCCAATGGAAATGGTTTATGAAATTCCGAGTGAATGCATATCTTGGGAATCTTTTGTATCGTATCCTTTGCTTAAATGTCCCTTTTGAATGGTATGTCATGTTTCCAAGAGATACAAATGTTTTAACCATGTTAACGGATTTACACAATTTGGCACAATTGGATTTTTACATGCCATTTTCAAAACAACGTTGGTCTGTGAAGAATGTATGGATCTTAACTATCACTGTATGTTTTGAAACCATGTTACTTTTACTTCTTGAAACAAGGAAACATTGGACTATTCATACAGCTCATAGTTTGTTCACAATTTTTTTTTCTTTGACGCACTGCGTTCACTCTAACAATAATTTCCTCTGAGCTAGTCATTTGCTTTAGTAAGTCTGTTTTCAAATCATTGATGCTGATCGATACCAATAACAAACCGCAAATTAGGCGCTATATATAGTGTATATACCCTCCATCAATCAATGGGCCAAAATAAAGTCGGTGCGCACCGATTACAACATAAGACCTATGTGATTTTCTGTTGCCACCGGGACAATGTCATTTATGATAGCGTCGATACCATTTACTTATGATGTATCTCATGAGGCGATGACGAATGAATGTAGCCCCCCCCCCCCCCCCTAAATCGGTGGTATTGCATTGTGGAAAAAAGATCAGCCCTGATGTCGTCTTCTTGTGTCACACCTATGGGGTGAAGGGAGCACACCCTCTCGCCCACACCCGAGGATCCGCTATTTGTTTTAGCTTAGTTGAAGCATTGCGTGTGTATTAACCTTATTACCCTCAGACGTTCTTCATGTTCTTGGGGGAAATTTTCTACTTTTAGATCTTCACTTTGTGTCGTGTTTTGCTCAAAACCTACATGACCGTTCAAGAGAAATGTGGTTCCTACGAATACTATTACTAAATTCACATCCCTTAACTCTTACCGTGCCAAGGGGATTAGCATTCTTCAAAATTTTACCCAAATGTTATCAATGCTTACTTTTCATTAACCATCTATCATTTCACAAAATATTGTGTACAAAACTTATAGGAAAATTTATTACCATTCTTAATGATACCAAACATTATTTACCGAACTGTATGCATACAATTATTGAAAATTGCATTTGAGTTTTTTTTTTGTTTTGTTTTTTGTCCATTATTTTTTGTTTGCATTTGTTCACTATTGCTTAATGTTGAAATTTTATGAGGTAATATCTTTTTAAAAATCTACAAATCTAGCATATAATTATACCGGTAATCATATATTTAGAATGTTTGATTATGCTCATATATTTCATATACATTGACCACCATTCCTGTGGTCGGGGCAATTGGTGAATGAATATATGTGACATCGTCACTGTGATGAGGGCGAGTTCAATACTATAATCGAGATGGATGGTGACTGTCGAGACCAAGGAGAGATTCAACATGGAGTTTTATTAACTTACAACCGGTTTTCCAGAGTAATCTGTTGTTGTGCTGTCTACGTAAATATAAGACAGGGAACCTGAGATACGGGTATTTTTTCACTTGGTTTAGTGGAATTTTGTGGCTGGGGATTATAACAGCCAAGGGCCTGGTTCTATGCTAGTTTCACAGTATATTGTGTAGACTAGGTTCTCAGTTTGACTGAGGTCGGGCTGTGTGTATAGCAGTCAGGTTAGTTTCTTTCATATTTTAGAAACTAGGTTCCTTTGGTTTGGAAGGGATTTAGTTGGGTGTATAACAGCCAAGTGTCTAGTTTTTTCTCAGTTTTGTTGAATAACTAGGTTGTGCATGATGGCTAATGAATTTTCGGTAGGAGAATTTGTAAGAAGTCCATCTGCAGAGCAACTGCGCTCATTAAGGAAGATTTGTTGGCTTTAGCAGCTCACTATGAAGTTCCTCGTGTAAAACTGTATATGCTGAAATCCAGCATATTGAATTTAGTTCTTGATTTCCCGATAGAGGAAGAGGTGTTGCCTTCTGAGGAGGCGGAACAGACTCCTCCACGTTCTCAGTCCCCGGTAGAATCTCAGTCTACTGGTAGGTCGGTTTCAGACCAAGTACGGATAAGAGAACTTGAGCTTGAGATAGCAAGAGTTCAGTTGCAGCGAGAACAAGTGGTGTTGCAAAGAGAGCGAGCAAGTGCTGATGAGAGAGAGAGCAGGTTAGGCAGGGTCAGTCTCGTTTTTGACGTTTCGAAGCATGTTCGGATGGTTCCAGTGTTTGAGGAAACAGAGTGGAGAGGTATTTTCTCCATTTTCAGAAAGTTGCTCAGAGTTTGGATTGGCCGCGTGAGAAATGGTCACACTTGTTACAGTCGCAACTGAAAGGTAAAGCTCGTGATGCATATTCGGCTTTGTCTAATGAAATGCTATTTTGCATGCCTACGCGCTCGTTCCGGAAGCATATCGTCAAAAGTTTAGAAATTCACGAAAACTTAAATCACAGTCGCATAGGGAAATAGCGAAAACAAAAGAAATTCAGTTCGACCGGTGGTGTCAGTCGCTTGAAGTAACGGAATTCAAGGAGCTGCGTGATTTGATACTCCTGGAGGAATATAAGAGGTCATTGCCTCAGGAGGTGCGTTCACACCTGGAGGAACTAAGGGTGTCAGATTTGGGTAAAGCGGCAAGTCTTGCCGATGAGTATGTTCTTACTCATAGCCATAGAAATTCTAAGTCTGGTGCACAGAATAATCGCGGTAGTTTCCGTAAAAGCCATGGTCAAGGTCGAGGTCAAAGTCAGAAAAACGGTACGAAACAAGATTTGACAGAGAGTGAGGATGACAAGAGTGGGTCTGAGGGAGAGACTGCGAACAGTGACAAGAGTTGCTATTACTGCAAGAAAGTAGGGCATTTCAAGTCTAGTTGTCCTGTTCTAAAAGCGAAAAAGGAAAAAGAAAATGCACAACCGATGGGATTGTTGAATCATGTCATGCAATCTAGGAAAAGAGGTGTGTGTGGTGCTCGGCACAATAGAATAAAGTCAGTTGACTTTGCGAAGGTTCAAGCGCAGTATGAGCGGTACATATCAGTTGGATATGTGTCTTTGTTGGGATGTGAATATGCCAGAAAGGTCAAGATTCCTAGAGATACTGGTGCAGCTCAGTCTTTGATCCTAGATAATGTACTGCCTTTTGGTGAATCTTCTTCTACAGACTCTAGTGTGTTGTTGGAGGGAGTGGGTGGATTTGTTCAAGTACCCCTTCATGTTGTTGATTTGTGTCACTTCCGGTACAGGGTCTGGGTGTCTCGATTATCTTGGGAAATGATCTTGCAGGACACAAAGTTTCAATGTCGGGTCCTGTGGTGAGTGAAAGCCCTGTTGTAAGAGCGGCTGATGTAGTCGTTTCCTTGGTTGATAATCAAGAGAAGAATGAGACGTGCCGAGAGAGAAGTGTGACGGATCACATAGAGCCTGAGACTAAGACTGTGAGTTGGATGTCGATTTGAATGTTGATGTTCAGAATCCAGGGTTCAATTTGAAGTCAAATTGTGTTAATCCTGCCCAGTTTGAGGAAAAATAAAAACCATTATCGTCGAGTATGAAAGAGGATCCAACGATGTTATTGAGGATGGTGAATGAGTTGGTTACCAGTTTGAAAGGACGTGTAGCCTAACTTGACAATTTTGTGACTAATCCTAACACATGTGAGAAGCATGTTGAGAGGAAGGTGATGTTGTTTCAACAGTTGTCTGCGGCACAGTTAGCAGAGGATTTCACAGGTAGCGAGAGGCATTGTTGAATGTGGCGGAGTCAAGCCATATTCTGCTGGGCAGGACCCCTACAGAGGCGGAAGGATGATCCTGAGGAGAGGCCCAGGTGATCTTAGACAGGATGGGACCTTTACCTCACCCCCTGTGTGAAGACGCCGGCTCCAACCAACACCCAATCCTCTCTGGCCGTCCGTTGCTAGGAGCACCGGACTCCATGATGCTAGTCAACCCTGTACTGATGGCTCCGGATTTCAAAAAGCCATTCGGCCTCGTGGTGGATGCGTGTGATGTGGGTGCTCGTCCCGTGTTGACTCAAAAAGATGCAGATGGAGTCGACCGTCCCATATCATTCTTCGCGAAGAACATTTGTGCAAGTCAGAAGAAATATTCTACTGTTGAGAAGGAAACACTGGCCTTGATACTTGCACTTGAACATTTTGACGTGTACGTCAGTGGATCTCAACACCCAGTCAGGGTACTAACTGATCATAACCCCCTGACATTTGTCAACAAAATGAAAAACAAAAACCAAAGACTGAGACGATGGAGTTTGCTGGTACAAGAGTAAAGCTTGGACATTTAACATGTGCCAGGAAAGGACAATGTTATTGCAGACGCTTTATCTCGCGTGTAATCTTTGGACAGAATTGTTCTAAACATTTCAACAATCCTATGGGAGAGTGAATTTTGGTGTTAAACTCCTTTGGCACAATTATGGAGGGATAGAAAGAGAGAAACAAATGATTTGTCCTTTTGCTTGTGCATGTTTGTCAAATTTAAAACAGGAAATACATTATATAAATTCAATTTATGACTTGTATGCAAACTATGTTGCATGTTGTTATTAACTACAGAAGTGTGGAATGAAATGGATTTTTGTATGTTTTGGGAATCACAAAAAAGATAGGAATTTTCTCATATTTTTGGTCTGTGGAATTCATGCGTTAAACGGAGTGGACAATTTATGTGCCTACCCAACTAAACTATCTTTGTTATTGTGATGATCACTGTTGTCCTATTTTTCAGCCAGGTCTAATATTGCTGAAGGTTGTTTATTGATTGTTGCATTGTAAGAAAAGATATTTTGCTTAAAATTGCACAGAAGCATCAGTAGCGGTATATGCCGTACATATTGATACATGTATTGAGAACCCATTTGATGTCTTGTTAACTTCTATGCGATTTTATTTTGTTGTACATGTATTTACTTTTGTAATAATTCTTATGTTACTTGCATCATAGGAGGATTCTGAGCAATATTGCACTTATATATCAAGTTGAATGCTTTTATATGTCTCCTAGCAAATTTACATGCTTTTTCATTAAGTTTACAGACATGGAATTGTGTTCATACCATATGCTATTACATGTTTGACTCTAGAACACCATTTCTGCATTTATAATGAGGCTTGTGCTATTTATAGGAACAGCTAGCAAGCCAATGCTGCGTTTAGATGCTCTACAGTCTTTTCTATGCCTTTTGGATTATATTTAGTTCACATTATTCTTGAAAGCGACTGTATTTGAATCGATTCAGTCTAAAGGGATCGATAGATAGAATTTTACTAACCGGGACGAAAAATGTATTTTTTCGTATAAGGTTCTATACAATGTATTGAAGTTATAACGTGTTCGTTTATACAAAATTTCTGTGTTATACGAGATTTTATGTACATATTTTTTTGGTTACACCCCGAAGTATGTTTTTATGGAGGGGAGTGTGATGAGGGCGAGTTCAATAGGTCGAGATCGATTGTGACGATCGAGACCAAGGAGAGATTCAACATGGAGTTTTATTAACTTACAACCGGTTTTCCAGAGTAATCTGTTGTTGTGCTGTCTACGTAGATATATGACAGGGAACCTGGGATACGGGTAGGGAGCGGCCCGTAACAGGCACTGAAATATTTAAACTGTTTATTTAAGCAAGTAGAAATTCAGCAATCGACAATATCCAATCACAATCAGAGTAGATAAAAAAGGCATGTTTGATATTTGATACGTACCTGGAAGAAAACCGTGGAAATCTATGACAAAGGAGAATTGCACATGAGCTTTTTTCCTCTCTCTCTCCTGCAAATCTTCTTCAGCTAGGCATGGAACAAAGAACGATCGTTTTCCGATAGACAGATCAACCACAGCTTCACCGCTCTCTTGTCCCCCCGGATTGTTCAGTGGATTTTGATTGACATTCCTTAAAAATGACAATGGTAACAATGAGCGTTTAACAATTTAAACTTATCCTGTTACTCCTAGCGAGAGTGTGAAAGGTGGAGTTGTATCTGACCAAATTTGACGTTAGGATTTCAAAAGATCTTCTACAAGCATACTTTTACAACAAAAAATAAAACAAATCAACAGATTTAAATTCGACGACACGTAAAAGAAGCTCTCGTCTGATTATTACATTTTCTGACAATATATATTATTGTATATACTCTGTAACAATAATGTAATAACATAACTAATGACGTCCCAGTTAGAAGACTTACCTGTTTGATCTCACAGATAAGATCAAATCGCTCCATGATTTTCAACAGTTCATCCATAAGCTCGCGATTCTTTTTCCAGACATGATTGATCAGTTTCTCTGTCAGAACTCCTTGCTTCTCAAGTTTAGCCCATTCATCTGAAAGTGCACTTCTCTGAATATAATTCGTGTCGAGTAGAATATGAAAAAAAAACGTGTAAATAGCGTTTCGGCTGTGAACATGATTATCAAATTGTACACTCTCTCCTATAATTTACGTGCCTCATGTCGATAGAAATGACAGAGGAGAAACGAAGCACGACATTTAAAAAAAAAACAAAAGTACCCCCCCCCAAAAAAAAAAAAAAGAATCGTTTGGAAATTAGTAAAAGGTTAAAGGCATATTACATACTCTTGCCGAATGAGGCTTAAGTCTTTGTAGTCAGTCAGTCCATCAGTACATAAACCCATATCTAGTAACCATACATTTTAATTTGTTCGAAACGGAAATAATCATTAAAAGATAAAACATTTTGTCTTTAATAACTTAATAGCATTAACATGTTTTTTGAAAATTATTCATCTAATGAAAAATAGATTATTGTTGATATTATTCTTGGCAATTTAAGTTCAACATCCTAATAAACAATGAGGCTTTTTTTTTTTGAAGAAATCCGAATTTTCGTATATTTTTAACAAATTATTTGTCATTTATTATAGAAATACAATTCCATTCATAACGAGCAAATATATGACCTAAAGAATGTCCGATGTGTAATTCAGCACAGGACATGTCTTTTTTTAATTTCTGTGACATCATAATCTTTATTTACCTCGCTTAGTATTATTTTATTTATTTATTTTTGATTTGATTTGATTTGATTGTTTTATTTTAATTTATTTATTTATTTATTTATTTATATATTTTATTTTATTTTTTTTTTTCATTTATTTATTTTTTTTTTTTTGGACGGGAAATAAATATATTGATAAAATACATACATATGACCAAGTCATAAATATCATACAATCAGTGAAGATTATTTCATGAAGTACTTAATTTTACGTTAAACATCGAATTTTCCTTAATTACGGTGCTTTAACATTTGAATTAACTTTTCGTTTTACAATACTTCTCCGTTACCATGGAATTACAAGGATTATCTTAATTATTATTTTGTATTTATATCTATTAATTGATTTTTCTGTAATTCAGTTCCACTTTGGATGGTTAAACAAACTCAATAGAGAGATTTCATGAAATACACAATTACGATTTTAGACTTCTGAACTGCTAGTTTTCCAAATCATAACCTTATTAATAAAACAGAGTCATCAAAGTAAAATTCAATGCTGTAATGTTTCTGGACAATGTGACTAAATCTGAACGAAAACAATTGATTTTTTTTTTCAGAAGTTTATTATTTGAAATTCCTTCTGCGCAGATAACCTTTGATTTTTCTGAAAATCCTCCAATATGTATAGCCGGAATTTAATATCCAATTTGTTTTCTTTCTTTTTTAAAGCACGAGCTCAATTACTAATATACATTTATAATATGCTTTTCCTCTAAGTGTACTTAAGTGTAATAAAGTATACTAAATCAGGTTCAAACACCACGGTTGTAAACCCCACCAAAAGTCTGGTATAAATTGACTTACCCTTTCCTCATCTACAACGGCGATAACTTTGGTAATGATCCCATTTAGCCACTGAGGATCAAGAACCACGATACCAATGTCTTTGTAATACACAATCTTGCCAAAATGATGGAACGTGGTGAGGGCTGCCTCTGCTTCGTCATCCAGTATTCCTAATACTTGTAGCTCATCCTTCAGCTTCATTTATAATAAAAACAAAGGTATACATTTTGAATATGTATTGTTACTTCGAACCATCATAGCATACAGAATGCAGTCTGCATTATATTCATCGTGGTATAACCTATTGTTAGCCTCACAGCTGTGTTATTTCAATAGAGCTGGTACCAAGAAAAGGCATTCCAAACTTTGAAGGCTTTTGAAAAAATAAAAGATCCAACCTCTGTGACCTTGCAATTGATTTCATTGCAAAGAACAATTTATACTCTGTCAAATCATATTTTATTAAGACATTTGTTGCCATGGATCACTAAACAACGGATTTTCAAAAAAGTACTGTCAATATCAGTTTGTACCAAGTTAATTCTAAAGCCATGAAGGCAATCTTGGTTTCCTCCCCACCAATTTCAGAGAAGCCTTTCTTTATCGACTCGTTCAAAGCGAAGAAAGTTTCTTTGGATTCAATTTTTTGATGAAAATCCACTGTAAATTTGTTTTAGTATATGTCTCATCCTCCATTTTGCCCTCACATGTATTCCCGAGTCGTACAGAACAAGTATACATTAAGAAGACTGCATGGTGTAATCCTGGGGTGTAATTAAAAAAAACGGGTGAAACATGGAATATTGGCTGTGGGACAGCTTGCAGAGATGGAATCATTTTTACCGCGAATGACTAAAACATTGTTCCAGAGGGATATTAAGAAAGATTCAATATCCTTCATCAGATAATAGAACGGTCATAATGATACCAACTTTAGAAAAATAAGCGGCATTCCTTAAGTATTTAAAAAATTTAAGTATTTTAAAAAATAACAACACTTCCACTTAATCCTTTAGAAATGTTTCAAAGTTTCAAAGTTTCAAAGTTTCAAAGTTCACTGTTCTCCACAAATGTGTTTTAATTTTCATTTTTAACCAGTAAATATCAAAATTAGGAGGAAGAACATAACAATTACATCGGCATACCGGGCAGATATAACAAATCATAATCCAAAAGACTTGCGTATGAAAGGGAACCATGAGTGGAGAGGTCTATTAAAGAGAGATGTATTACAGAAACGAGCAAGATTTTAGAAAAGAAGGAAGAAATAAAAAGCGTGAAAGGCAAATGGGGGAAAAAAGAAATCAAGGGGAAGGAAGAAGAAGGAGAACATGAAAATTAAAAAAAAAAGGGGGGGGGGAGACACACTGATGAGAATATTCTTGAGGGAAAAAACACAGAAATAAACAGGAAAAAAGTTGCGGAATTAAGCACTTCATATTCTCTTTTTTTTTTTTTTAGATTCAAGGCATTAAGCAAGGAAAACAAATTAAAGAAATAGATTAATAAAATAACTGCTAAAAATTAAAATAAACAATTAAATTACAAAAATAATTGAATTTTTTTACAAACGACTCCTATACAAAGCTAGAACAAGAGTACTATCATTAAATCTTTTCACAGGATTGTTAGTAAACTTTTCATTGCATTTGTCTTGCATATACTTTCAGGCAATATGGGCGGGGCGGGGAGGGGGGGGGGGGGCTCACCTTTGATCGTGTGAGGTAAAATGACTTCTCTGCTATTAATTGGTGTATCCGATGTTCAAGCAGAACCCATCTGGTGGGAACTTCCTCATTCATAAACGAAGATCTGTCCATCTGCTCGTCTATAGCTTCTCGAATTTTCTCAATCTACCAATAAAGATACATCAATAGTACTGTTAAACTAAGAAGACAAGCCAATTCCCCCCGATCTTGCAAATTTCCTCCACTCATTTAATTCATTGCATAATTTCTTTGTGTCTTCTTAACTTTAAAGTTGTTCACCTCGTCCAACACTCATTTGGGGATAAGGTACAGAAACTACTTATCCTTCATATCATATAGTATAATTTGTATTTTAATGTTGTTACAGTGATATTATGTGAGAGGTTCCCTGATTAAAGACAAAGTCGCTTTGCTTGCTTTGGCAGGCTGTTGTGCCATCCATGTTTTTCAAGGGTGCCATCACAGTGTGCTAGGTTTAAAAAAAACCCAAAACAAAAAAAAAACGTTTGACACTTTTGATCGTTAATAACTCAAAATTTCCTGCTGTTTTATATCCAATTAATAACATTTTCATATCAACTTCAATATGTATTTAAAAAATGAAGTACAGTGTATAATTCTTTAAATGATTTTTCCAGAAAACTCTTACCTTCTTACAATGAAACAACAATTATCAGTTGTTCCCTGTTTATGATAAAGTTTAAATTCGTTAGAAGGTACAATTTTCCATATAAAGAGATTATCTTTCGAATTATCTTTCTATTATCTTTCGAATTAATTTGAAATTATATTGTTTGATATTATTGTCTCTTATCTAAATTTGAACTGAAATATATCTTTCTAAATAAATGTTTCTGGTTTCTGCCATCAATGGCAAACAACTTTCTCAATTTTTTTCTTTTCTATAATTAAATTATAGTAATTTCTCGCTTTTGCACATTCAACGTTTATAACATCTAAAGCAGCTGTCTCAATGTGGTTTGCTTCATTGAGGCGTTGTTTGAGAGTAAAATTTGTAACCAATATTTCACATATCCTCTTTTTAACTTTTAACTGCAATTTTAAATAAAAACAAAAGTTTCTTAACATCAAAATGTTTATTACATGAAGAGTTATCTCTCAATGGAGCTTTATGTACGGCATGGGAAATTCCTTATATTATCCACTACTGGAAATGCAGTGGCAGTTTATCAATTACAATATTGCTATTATTCCAAAGTGTTTCATTATGAATATTTTTACATCACATTTATTTACATTACTATCCTGTAGCGTACCTTGGGATCATGTTCATTAGCATTATCCACATCAAAGAAGTGTGTGATCTGATGGCTATAGGGAGTTCTTTGGACCTCTTTTTCGATTGCCTTTATACGTTCTTCCACCTGTTTGTTAAAAACGAAAATAAGCAAAAACGTCAGGTACGGGATTCAACACTTCACACACATTGACGTGTGGGAACTCTATTTGTTTCTTCTGTGTTGTGTACCCCCCACAAGCACTTCTTTTGTATTTGTACCCCACAATCATGACAGAAGAAAGGCCATTATTGTGCTTTTTTGTTCTCTGTACCCCACAAGTGAATATATGTAAGGATACCCACACATGCGCGCGCATACACACACGCACGCGCATCTGCAATTAATTACGTAAATTTGGCTAGTCATCTTCAAACAGTCTAAATATCTAAACAAGCCGGGGGGGGGGGTCTATGTATTGTTGTTCGTTTTTTGTTTGTTTGTTTTTGGATAAGATTAGTTTATTAATTTCGAAGCTGGCCACTGGAAATAATTTTCCTCAAAGTGGAGTACTAAAGAAACAAGACTTGAAAGTTCATTCATATCCTTAACCTGGATTTTTAACAAAATGTCACAACCACTGCGTTTTACATCAACGGACAATTGCGTTTTCGATTTGTCCTGGCGTAGATTGCAGTGTGGTGACCTTCCGGGTAGACAAATAAAAGTGCTACCGTTAATCTGACGTTTCTTTTAAGGTGAACACTCTATCTTTTATTTCTTTCTTTTTTTGCCTGGAAATCATAGAGGAAACTTCAAATATTTTGCACATGAATCTAACACTAGTATAACTATATAAAACTATACTCAAATTCCATGACTTTTTTTTCGCTTCCATAACTTTACTTCTGTGACAGGAATTTTGATTTCAATTTACCACAATAAATACAGATTTGAGTTCCTCTGAAAAATCGCATCATCCATTACCATGGTTATTAAGCATTCGATATAATTTTCATTACTCTTTGGCGTCTCTCTCTCTTGTGTAACACAGAAATAATCTATGGACTGCTTTTCTTCTCAAATGAAAGAAAAAATAAATAAAGTAATATATGAATATTGGGACCAAATAAACATAATAACAATAACATTACCGATGTATAAGCAAACTGTTCCGAAATGCCACTTGTTCGGAAGAATGGTATGGTAAAGGAAAAAATATTGTGAAAATACAAACCGTGTCCCTGACAGAATCAGCATGTGTACCAACTAATATGATCTTTGGTTCGTCACTTTCATCTGAGCCATTTCTTTGCTCACTCCTCTGAACATCAGGTTTGACAGCGTGGGCGTAGATCGATTTCAACCAAAAGAGAACATCATTTATGTTTGTCTGTAAAATATCAAATGTTGATATGTCCGATTGAGACCTGAGGTGTATTTCTCATATATTTGTTCTAGCTCTTGTTGGATTTTATGCCATCTATCAGTTCAAGATAAACAGACTATTAAAAGTTTATTTTTTAATCAATATATTCTTCACCAAGGTTCTTTTTATTTCATTTTTTCATTATTTTTTTTAAAATTTTGTCTGGTGTTCATATTTCCCCCTATTCATATCAATCAATCATTCTGAATACAGTAAGAAAATATAATTACCTAGGTCACTGGATTCAATTATATATACGGTTCTGCACTATTTCTAATGCACAATATACCCTAAAAAATAATTTAAAAAATAATAAAAATAATAAAAAAAAAAATTAAAAAAAATAATAATAAATAAAAGTAAAAAAAAATAAGGGAAAAATATGACTGAAGAACATGTTTTTTTTTAAGTGAATTGAATAGGGACAACCTGTATAGAGCAATAGCCCACCCTGGAAAAAGGTTGTCAAAAAGCTCGCGAGACCAAGATTGTGGGTTTATATTAGTGGGCTGTTTAACTATTTCAGTGCCGATGTCACATATATGTGACAGACTTTTCATTTTCATTCAGCAATTGCTCGACCACAGGAAAGGTATATGGTGGTCAATGTATATCAAAAATGTCAGCATAAATCAAGCATTCTAAATATATGATTATAATCATATGCTACCAAAGAAATTTTCAGAGAAAATTCCAGATTTTTAAAAAAGATATTACTTATTTCAACATTAAGCAATATGAAACAAATGAGAAACCAAAATAAAATGGACAAAAAGGGAAATTCAAATGTAATTTTATATTATATAGGTATAAGTCAATTTAGACCGACAAGGACAACGGGGGTGTGGTATTTGTCCCAAAAGAAACCCAAACGATCAGCAACACACAATTGTCAAGAAGACTGATTAAAAGTATTTTCTCGAAGTAATGGGAACAAAGTACATGTAATTCTCAATTTCGATATCAAATACAATGATACATATTGGGTATGAGGCTTTGATAACCAAACATGTCTCAGTTTAATACCCAAATTCTGATTGTAAGGGGCAAAATGTACGTAAGTGATTTAGGAGCATCGAAGTCTAGGAGATGACATATTAGTTTATTTAAAAGTTTGTTCTATTGAAGGTGTACTATCTAATCAATTAATATAACATTATTTTGAGGGCAACCTAAAATGATCTGGAAGACCTGAATCGATTTATCACGATCCAATGGAAAATATGTTAAGGAAATCATAGTTTACTGACTAAATATTGCAACAAATGCTATGTGATGTGCTTTACTCATTAATGATAGTCATGGATGATAAATGATATTCATTTGGCACCTAAACCTTTTATCGAATGGTTTGAGACCCATTTTGTTGATAATGTCGTAAATATATTTCAGTGAAAGGGGCATTTCTCTTGCTTAAATAATATCGTGACTGTGAGCAATGTTGCACACTTTACTGATCTCATAACGTAAAACAAAAAAAAAAGATTTCATTTTTATGTTTATTCATGTAATAGAGATATTTGCACTTTATATCATAACGAGGCCTCGGCTTCACGAGGGGGAACTGAAATCAAAAGCTCCAACCCCCCTCCACCCCCCCCCCCCCCCCTGTCAGCCACCTTAAAAACGATATTTTGATATAGTCGGGTGACATACAATAATTCCACTGTTTCTATTTTAATACACAAAAAAAGCTGTAACCTTGTGATCTTAAAAATATACTTTTAGACAATCTTGAATTCAGTTATATTGTCTATTGTCGTAAAATTGTTAGCGAAAAGTAAATTGCAATTCTTTTTTATACATTTGTACAATGCTATCTCTACTTGAAAAATAATGCATAAACTTCTATCCCAAATATTTTGCAGCCGCCAGACCCTATGTTTATGCTTTTCTTCTCATGTAAGCTGATACCCAGAACCGCACACCTTTACTTCTCTCAAACAATTATTGCGTGTGGTATTAAAAGTGGTACACAAAAGAGTAATATCTCATTTCAGAATATATATGCTGTACAGTTGGCTATGATAGAGCTCGCAAAAACATTTTTTTGTATTGGGGTCTGTATATAAAGCCCCTTCCCGCTCGCCAGAGACTTTTATTTTATGGAGAAAACTGTTACGGTACTTTACAATGGCATATAAGAAAAGCACTACATCACGAAACATTACATGATTAAACCGATATTAAATATAGGAATTTCATAGGCACAAATTTACAAGCCAGTCAAAGAAGAAAGGGTCATCGATTCTTAAATGGAAATGTCTGACTCCTACTTGTTACTACCTCTGATATTTTTTCGAAGAGTCTTAGGACAAAAAAAAATCTATTTTCGCATTCTTTCTATAAATATAGAATGACTTTCTCCCTAGATAGTGACCATTAAGAATTAATGTAAATTGTTGTTAAACATGAATGCCTTGCGATGTATCCACCTGGGTCCACATTCACAAAACCTTACAAGGCCAAGCTGTCAACTAACTACATACTAAAAGCCAATTTAGTTAGTTGGTAACTTACTACCTTAATGTTTTATGCGTATTCACCCAAGCTGGTGTATAATTTAGGGCACAAAAAGAAGGCACGGGTTATGCGAACTATCTCACATTCGCCAAAGAGGTGTTTTCAAGCTGTTATTTTAGCATCCATGGTTTCTTTTTATAGAAAGCTAGAATTTATAACGAGTGTAGTTTATACGTACCTCTTTATAATGAATGAAGAGGTACTCTTAAAGACCTCAGCCTGACCCAAAACAACCATATATTGACGTAAAGCTTAGTAAACAAAGAATATAATTACCCTGGGTATTCATAAATTTTCGTCTCCGTTTATCCATAAAAAATAAAAAAGATAATTTTTTTTGGTCCGCCCCCTCCCTATTGCGTAACAAGAGAGGAAACTGCAGGGGTCGCTAGACGTGTGACGACATGTCATGTATACAGCTCCGAGTGCGTCTACACGATATGTCGTCATCAAATTTTCACCCCCCACAAAGTAGCGTTCCTCAGAGACGGGGGCCCTCGTCAGAAAAACCACCGGGGCTCAACATTCGGGACGCTGTTACTCATTCCACAGGAAACGGAATCTCATGAAGTTGGTTTCAATTTGTTCAGAAAATATATAGCTCCCCGTGGATGAATAAAGTGTATATTTCATATTCGGTCAGGCTGAGGTCTTTAATATTATTTTTTTTTCTACGCCTTTCCCCATTGGGCCGTGGAATATTCATTCAGGACTCTCATGTGCTTTTGGTGCTCGAAAATGATGTAATATTGAGTGTTTTGCTAAGTACCTTTAGTAGAACCCATATTAACAACATGTATCTTTAGAAAGAAAATATGCCATGTCGGAATTGTTCGATCATTTAGCCCCTTATATTGAGAATTTGGGCAGCTGATACATAACTGGCTATGAAGCCTCATAACCGCAATGTGTCATTGTATTCGGAATCGAAATTGAGAATTCATGAGTTCCTATTACTTCGAGAAAATACTTTGAAAAAATATTCTTGGTTGTAGTGATTAGATGATCCTTTTGGCCCTTTTGGGATAAATAGTGAGCTTCCGTAGTCTTCATTATTACCATGACATTTCTGTGCTCAAAATAGATTTTTCTACACAAGAGGAACGTACATTTATAGACACGGTGTTTGTTTTGGCATGCATAAAAACAATGATATTTCCAAAAGAACGACACGATAGTAACTTAAAACTAAAAACAACAAAGAAGACGGAACATGTTTCGGAGTCATACTCCATCATCAGCCTGATTTTTTTACAACAGAGACGGTGCTATATTTACTTTCAGAATACATAATCCTAAATAACATGAACAGTTAACAATATAAGGTGTGTCAAAATGTATTCAATGGGGTGAGGGATCTGTCTGGTCAAGGACCTGGGTGAACAATACACACAGTTAAATAGAAAGCAATATTTGGTAATTGTACACCTGTTGGTTGAGTTTGGGTTTGGTCCAATTAATATATAGACCTTCTTTTATTTTGAGCTGGAAATCAGTGTGCGCAGTGTCCAGTATTTTGAAGCATTGTCGGTTACATTCTGATAGACATTGTTTTGAAGATTGTAAG
Source organism: Heliocidaris erythrogramma (assembly GCA_025617745.1). Taxonomy (NCBI): domain Eukaryota; kingdom Metazoa; phylum Echinodermata; class Echinoidea; order Camarodonta; family Echinometridae; genus Heliocidaris; species Heliocidaris erythrogramma. Next base: position 34,160,898 of record CM046863.1, on the reverse strand, counting down.
TGTTTCCAGACGTGAGAATTTTTGTCCTTCCCCAAGTTTATTAACAGTTTGATGATGATTTTTTAAATGTGAGGACTCCATGATTGGTAAGTAGCACGTGTACTCTTTAACTCCTACCTGGCTTTGTTCGGTATATAAAAGATATATTGACTGCTTCAAAATTCGAGTCACAGTTGTTTCTATAGGCTCTCGGGGACTGATGTCCATAGCAGGACGTAAGGTCCCCTTGAGCCTATAGAAACAACTGTGCCTCCCATAGCAGTCAATATATCTTTATTAGTAGTAGTATCACTGTAATCATCGTCATCGTCATTTACTATTTATCACTGTTTTCATTAATATTATTACTAATGAAAATTAAAAAGGTTGGTTGACACAAACTGAGTGTTCTTTGCCGAGGTTGATCACAAGTATGTAGACGGCTCTCCATGTCAGAAATATCTACAAAGAAAATTATGTAATTATTGTTACATAGGCCTAGTTAGATATACATTCTGAACATCGAAAACAGAAAAAAAAATGGGTTCATATGGCGACTGTCATCATTGGAATTAAAGTTGAACATACGATATATTTTCATTATGTAGATTGATCGATAACAGTTTAGACCAATTTCATAAGAAAATTTACAGGAAGGATACGTCTTATTAAATGTTCTCCAAAACTGACGAGGTTTTGACTGTTTATACAAAGAAAACGTGACATGGAATTTTTGAAAATGCCCCCTTCAATTTTGTATGCTTGTTAGAAAAAACGTTATTCTAATCATACTTATATATTTTGGGGGCTGTGAGTTGGTCTATATGAATTTTTAAATGCAATTTAGGTTTAATTATATGGAATAAATTTTGATAGAAACAATATTTTCAGTATAGTGTCAAAACATTTGATCTCTTGCTTCATTTGAGCGAAAATTTTAGAAACTTAATAGTTAATATTCGGGAAATTCGACCTCAGGACCACCACTCTCCTAACCCGGTAAGCCTCACGTCTATTTATGGAGACCTATATTATGTTTCCAGATCTTGGTATAAAGGGCGAAAAATATCTGTAACGAAATAACTTGAGTGTTTCTTCAAGATTTGCCAAAAGCTAAAGATACCTTGACTACTTTGATTAATATTTGCAGGAGCCAGCTGCTAGTTCTAAAACTGTCCACTCAATTTGTATAAAATAGTGAATCATAGACATCTTTGTCTAATTCTCTTTTATAATCATAGTCCTACAATATGATCTATTTTAAACATCTAAACAAAACTACGTTACAACCATCATAAATCGTTAAACCACGTTAAACATTCAGAGCATTGTAAATAATTTCGAAAATGTCACTAAAATCTAGAAAAAAAGACAAAAACAAGCAGCAAGTAAATCGACACTGGAACAAAACACTTACTGGATGGGTTATATGATAAACATGTTGCCCACCGAAGTCCCAAAGATGATACGTCATTTGTTCCTCGTGCTCCAGTTGTTCTGTATTTTGATCAGTTTTCATAGCTTTCTGAAGAACCTTCACTTTCATTTCGGGGGGATGTTGCTCTAAAAATAAGGAAATATATATATATCTTAATGTCATTACTTTACATTTCATTGTTGTATTTCTGTCTCGCCCACCGGAGGTGAAGGCGAGACTAAGGGGTCGAAATGGCGTCCGTCCGTCCGTCGTCCGTCCGTCACAAACGTTAAAGTTTACCTGCAAGACTCTCTTATGATGCATTACTTGGCAACTGTTACGGCATTGGCAGCCACACTTGGGTGATAGAAGCACTAGGGGCATCTCCATGTTATTGTGTTGTCGGAGGTCACATGATGATGTCAAAGGTCATTTGAGGTCATATGTTAAAGTTTACCTGCAAGACTCTCTTTTGTGAAATAACTTCACATCAGTTGCTTGGATTACAACCTAACTTGGGTCATATTTTACGTTAAAGTTTACCTGCAAGACTCTCTTATGACAGATAACTTTGCAACCGTCACTCACTTTTCAACCAAACTTGGGTTGTAGATGCACTAAGGGGACCTGCATGTTATGGTGCCGTTGGAGGTCACATGGTAAGGTCAAAGGTCATAAGTTAAAGTTTACCTGCAAGACTCTCTTATGACAGATAACTTTGCAACCATCACTCACTTTTCAACCAAACTTGGGTTTTAGAAGCACTTGGGGGACCTGCATGTTATGCTGCCATCAGAGGTCACATGGTAAGGTCAAAGGTCATTTCAGGTCAAACATTATAGTTTACCCGCAAGACTCTCTTATGACATAACTTTGTAAACGTCACTTTCCAAACATTAGTAATGTAGATATACATGTATGCAAGCATAACTTATGCAGATTTATGCACTTGGGGGACCTGTTGCATGGCAACAGACATCACGATATTTCTAGTTATCGCATGTGAGCGAGACACATTATCGCTAATGCCTTGCTTATCATTTGTTTTTATTTTCTTTTTATTTTATTGTTTTGTTTACAACGGAGACACTATGAGGAGCGAGCTCAAAATATCACAGTAGCTTGAGTGTTTCTTAAAGATCTGCCAAAATCTAAGGACACCTTGACTACTTTAATTAATATTTGCAGGTGTCAGCTGCTAGTTCTAAAACAGTCCACTCAATTTGTATAAAATAGTGAATCATAGACGTCTTTGTCTAATTCTCTGCTCAGAGTGTTTTATAATCATAGTCCTACTATATGATCTATTTTAAACATCTAAACAAAACTACGTTACGACCATCTAAACCACGTTAAACTTCAGAGCATTGTAAATAATTTCGAAAATGTCACTAAAATCTAGAAAAAAGACAATAATTGATTTTCTAATCCATTAATTTAATATGGATTTAGCTGGGCATGCGGCTTATAAATACTCTACTATTCCTTTAGAGAATGGCGAGAATTAAGTAATACGCGGTTACAAGGGCTGTCGGTGTTTGTACCTGTTGTAGCCGAATACCACTCAACCCGCCCCGTGGTATAGTGGTTAAGGAAATTGGTGTACAGGGCCAGAGATCCGTGTTCGACACCCGGCGGCGTCTTTCACCCCCCCCCCCCCTTTTTTTGCCACCCCTGCTGTTATTCCCAGAAAAAAAGGAGTCAGTAATAAGGAACAATGAATGTAGTTTCAGCTTTAGCTTGATCGAGCGGTGATATATCTCTGGTTACTTTATCATCATACCTGAAATAAGTATCATCGATATACGTCTTATGTGTAACTATGTGCAGTACACCTGAATATGGTTCCAGGTCAAAAGGGGAACGTTGCAAAGTGCATTGTTATTGTCAACAATGAATTCTCCTTCCTTTGGAGGATTTTAAGTGACGTATAGGTGATGTTCATGAATGCAATGATATTTTTTTTTTTTTTTTTTTTTTTTTTGCAGATGAAATGTGCTTTGGGTCTGTATGAAACTCAAACACACTGATAAACCCACTATCATTCGATTAAAACGCATGCCATGTTCCAAACAAAAGGTGAAACCTTCCATTCATGAATCAATGAATCAATAAAACACAACCCATTTCACATGTTTAAAAATTCTAGTATAAAAAGACATGTATTTGACATGTTTTTTGGTAGAGCAACTCTTTCTGATTAGTTTGATAACATCTTTGTGAACGATATTTTCATAATTGAATAAACAGGCGACAAAGAGACCAGCAAGACCTTGCCAGAATTGGAAAGTTATGACATCCATATTGTCTCTGCATTCTTTCATGGTTATGGAAAAATTCATGGTTATGGAAAATTCATAGTGAACTGTTCCCTGTTGATAACTACATTGATATAATTGTGATTTCTCGCTTGCCCCCCCCCCCCCCCCCATGAGAGAGTGATTCATTGTGACTTTATGAAAAGCCTACTAGTAATATTGCAAACATCGTGTTTGAATTATAGAAGTGTTTGCAGAGGTATGGTGGTCATGTGGAAGATTAGACATATGGACAATTAAGAAGTGAGGGGTGCAATCAGAAATTTATGATAAACAAGCTATAAATGCATTTATGCTGTATCAGTTTGTATCATTTTTCCTTCTTCGAGATTCTCCGTGTTTTAACCCTAATAGGCGCGGGGTGGGGGGCGGATTCCGTCCTCCCTCGACGTTTCGCGTAATTATGTTCGCATCGCAAAAAGCAGTCACCACGCCGCTTCACTACTTTTTTCTTTCAAGTCTTGCGCAACTTTTGAGACCAAATTTGTGATGTTCGCGGGTGCGGTTCCGGAGTTACGCAACATTTTCGTAAGTGCATGTCAGACCCAAAATTGCTCAAGAACGTGATTTCGTGTGCAAATCCAATGCAAATTGTGTTTCCAGCTAAAATTCATAAATGTTTCATTATTTTTACTTTTACTGTTTAAAAACAATTAATTTTATGTTGTTTATGATTAAAATAGTGTCGCCGACGAATTCCATCGAAAAAACAATAAAAAACAAAAAATCGAAAAACAAAGAAATACATAAGAAATTTACAAAACAATAAAATACATAAGAAAAAAAGGATTTTACCGAATTTTTTTTCTGGGTTTATTTGATCAAAATCTGACAAAGAGTTTCTGTACAAAAAATTAGCAGTTTTGGGGCTTTATTTAATTAATTAGAGCAAACCATTAATTTTATGCATAAATTAACATAATTAATTAGTTGTGACATTTTTCGGAGAAATTGACTATACATTTTTGTAGATTACGTGGTTGGCGACATGTGTGCCGGTTTTCGTTGCGAATGCACGGTGGACGGCCGAGATCTTGGGGGGGGGGGGGCGGAATCAGCCCCCCCCCCCCCCCCCCCCGGCTGTGAGATGGGTCTAAATAACCCGGCTCTATTAGGGTTAATCACATATACCAACTCGCGCAAGGCGAATGTAACAGTACTGTCACAACGACTGCCCCTTTTGCACTCAGTTCACAGATGGGACACAGTAAACAACTGACAAAATTCTGAAAAGAACTGTAAATACTCTACAGATTATGTAATCCCTAAGCTGGGTTAAAGATGGAACACGTTAATGAAATGTACCCGTCATAATCTGTATTCGAGACACATTATATTATACTAAGCTTATCTGAACTGTATCAGCTTATGATCTGAAGTAAATATTTTAGCTAGGAGACGCAAATTTACCTGATTGTAAAAAGTTTTTGCCAACTTCCAAAACTGTTTTATTTGTTTTTACAGTCATAAGTGTGGTGACAAAGTGAGTATTTACAAAAATAGATTACGGTAGTAATACTGTAATCAGTAGTATCCCTGATAGCAGAAAGTGGTAAAAAATGACGTGATATTTACGTCGCGGTTTTCGTCTTTTTTACGTCCTGTAATTACGTCAATAAGACGACAACTTGCACCAACGCAAGATGTCAAGAGGACGTCTTATTTTGACATCATTTCTACGTCTTCATTCCTCTTCCCTGATAGCAGAAAGTGTTAAAAATGACGTGACATTTACGTCGCGGTTTTCGTCTTTTTACGTCATGTAATTACGTCAATAAGACGACAACTTGCACCAACGCAAGACGTCAAGAGGACGTCTTATTTTGACGTCATCTCTACGTCTTGTACACTGTAAAAACTAAAGTGCTACTTTTAGGGGCATGTATAGTGACTGCACCTGAAATGCTGTTTATAGCACTTGTAGTGTGCTAATTTACCAGCAAAAAAAAAAATGTGACAGTGGCGAGCCTCGAACCAGGTTCCGCTGATTGAGAGGCGCTGACGTTACCGATGGACTAACAGATGCTTCTTGCAATCCAGTTTAGTCATGGGAGTCAAGTAGAACTATGTGGTGTCGTAAATTCACTATGTAACAATATGATCTGCTCTAAATCGTACAATGTGAGTTAGTCTAGCGGTAATGCCAGCAATTCTCGATCAGCGGACCCTGGTTCGAAGCTCGCCCAAATCATTTTTTTAATGAATGTTTAGCAGTTTAAGGAGCCGGTCCAGCTCCCGTGAAAGTGCTGAAATAGCACGCTGTGTACATTCAATAGCACTCTGAGTGCAGTCCCTATGCATGCCCTCAAAAAGTGCTATATACAGCACTTCGGTTTTTACAGTGTACAGATGACGTCAAAATGCGTTGGTACAAGTTGTCGTCTTATTGACGTAATTACAGGACGTAAAAAAGACGAAAACCACGACGTAAATATCACGTAATTTTTACCACTTTCTGCTATCAGGGATACTGTGTGCTATGTAAACAAAAATCAATTTGTGCCAGATTTTGGCAAAAAAGAATATTCGAATATGACGTAAGGGGGAATCCCAGCTGTATGTGATATGATATGACATGGATTCAATCAGATATTCACGCCACGTGACATACTGACATTCGTAATTTAATCATTGCACATCCTTATAAGCATTTTAAAACCCATTTTTTATTTATTTTTTAATAAATATAATTTCAAAAGCTGTACAACGTGCATTATTTTTTAACAGATTATTGTTTTGGTTTTTTTGTGATCTGCTCACAGTATGGAAGAACGCAGTATTTTCTTGTTTGATTTTTATTTGTTTTTTCCCTTGCTAACATTTTACCATTGACCTCAAATGGTAGAAAAACGATAATTAAGATAAATTTTTAAAATAAAATCAAATACATTTCGAACATCATATTTGTTAATGTATTTGTAATGGGTCATGGAAATCTGGTCTTAAAAATTCGACTTTTTACTACTTTAATGTTGATATGCCTAATATCAATATACATGTATAGAATAATAATATAGATATAATCTTGATATAGATAATACACACAAATATTTGTTCACTTTTAATTTTGTGGGAAAAGAACGGGAAACAATAAACCCATAACCCTCCCCCTCCCGGAAAGGACATGAGGGTTCCCATATATTATTCTTCACTAATCCAATATACAATGACAAAAGCAATACTGCAAGGTGGGGGGGGGGGGGGGTATCCCATTATCCGTGGCTGTACAATGTCCAATAACCCTGTAATTAAATCAAGAATGCCTCTTTCATTTGGATACATTTTAAAATCATAACATAAATAGATGTAAATTGGGAGCATATATGGAACGATGTTTCATAATTGAGCCGTCGGTTGGTTTGAATCCCGGCCGAGTCATACCAAAGACTTCAAAAATGGGACCTTTTGCCTCCTAGCCTGGCGTTTGGCATTATTAGAATAAATACTAACATATTATGCTATGCAGGGCCCGCTGGAAGAGCAGTTTGATAACTGAAGTGGTTACCCTGGGTAAATAAAACGTTATTATTATTATTATTATTATTATTATTATTATCATTATTATTATTATTATAATTATTGCAAATCACACACAACTGATGCAAATGGACTTACGATCGTGACACTGATGAGAAGTCGATAGCTGTATTGCAAGAAGAGAAAAAAAGGTAATGTCTTCAAAATTTATTACACATTAATTAAGTAACACCATGATACATGAAAATGCCGCTTTTAAATAATTACACCTTGAGAAAAAAAGAGTGCACCCCCCCCCCCCCCCCCCCCGATCTGTCGGGATGTGTGCCTTATTTTCTTTTTTTTTTCTTTTTTTTTAATCAGCGCAAAAATTGTACTTAGGTTGGGCATTTCAAATGTTTCCATTCGCCATTTGTGATTGAATTAAATTCAATCAAAATACTCGCTACTCCAAAAATGGGGTCAAAGTGGTAAAAAGTGGTCTATAAAGTGCTGTTCTTTTGGTTTTCTCTTTTCGTGAAATTTTATACGATTTTTATAGTAAATTTAAATGTAAAAAAAAAAAAACATATGTGGTTTCTGATTGATAATAACATGGCCAAATTTCAGTAGATATCGATACAACTTGTAAATTTTGGCCAAATGGTGACCAAAATAACCACCTTGTTAGGGATGGGGGTCAATTTAATCACTTTTTTCAGCACTGGGCCACATTTTTACATAGGACAGGCATATCAGTTTACTTATGATAACAATTGGAGAAATTGCCCCTGACCAAAAATAATCATTATGGTCAGTTTGGGCCAGAAAATGGCCGGAATGTCGTAGGTAGGGTTAATAAGACTGATATTTCCGGAATCATCGCGAAATTGTACCCCAGATAAGCCTTTAAAACCTTTTCCAGTCAGAATTCTGATTAAAGCTCCTTATCTCCTAGGGTAATTGGTTGTGATAAAGCTAAATTCTGAACCAAGAGACGTTCTTCTTTAACTCTTTCAGTGGCGATGCCACATATATGTGACAGATAGATTGTCATTTTCATTCACTCTTTGCTCGAAAACCGGAAGGTATATGGTAGTCAATGTATATCACAATTTTGAGCATAACTCAAGCATTCTAAATATATGATTATAATTATATGCTACCTTAGAATTTTTCAGAGAAAATTGCAGATTTCTTCTTTTATAACAAGCTACTTTCTAACCAGTCAATATCAAATTGACAAAGTGGAGGAATTATATCGGATGATTGAAGGAGATTTTGTAAAAATGGATTGGAAATGGGTAGTCTATTACAAACTATCTCGTTACAACAATCACCTGGTTAAAACATCACAAATGGCGCATCTACACGTGGAAGCAATACACACATGGACTCCAGGAAAGACTACAAACTAATTGGGCAAATATATACAGAGGTACTTCAAACTCTCAAGAGCCTACCTGGGAGCAGATACTGCATGGGTCTCACAACTACCATGTCACTATAGCCGGGTGTCCCCCCAAAAGCGGAACGGCGGGTTTTCAGTACTTTGCCTTCAAAAAGTATATACTTATCATAGGGTAAAGCATCTTCTACCAAAGAGAATGATATCAAGATCATTGAATTTGGTTGAGAAATTTTGATTCTAAGCCCGTTTCTTTAACTTCATCTTTCTTCGCGCCATAGATCAAGCAATCCAATATCAACATTGAACATAACTGGCACTCCAGTTCATGCAACTAAAACATGCAAAAAATAGGTGTTATTTTTGACGATAAGTTTATATTGGAAAATTTTGTCTCACATAAATGTCGATCAGCATCATTTGGGTTATATAAAATTGGTAAAATTCGAAGTTTTTTAGACAAATCAACCACAGAACGATTAATATATGCTTTCGTTTTGTGCCATTTCGATTTCTGTAATAGTTTGCTTTTTGGTCTTCCATCTTCTCAAATACAAAGATTACAACTTCTTCAAAATTCTGCAGCGCGACTTGTTACACGGACAAAGAAGCATCAGTCAATATCACCAGTCTTAACAGATCTCATTGGTTACCCATTAGGTCTCGTATCCAGTTCAAGATTCTTTTATTAACCTATCAATGTTTACAACAGCTGGTTCCATCTTATCTTACTGAACTTCATATAAACCAGAAAGAATACTACGTTCCAGTGCCAAGTCTCTGATTTGTGTTCCACAAACCATGACAAAGTCATACGGGGAAAGGCCTTTCTCATACGCAGCCACTATTTTGTGGAACAAATTGACAGAAGAACTCAAAATTATAGGAACCTATGACACCTTCATCAGTACCTTGAAAACATATTTTTTTACCACTTATGAGTAATCAGAAACATGAACCAAGTGCATTTTTCTTTTTTTTTTGTACAAACTTCTCTTTTTTTATTCTTAAAGTGCATAGAGACATGCAATTTTGCCTATGTGTTATCCGCTATATAAAAATGTTTATTATTATTATTATTACGGTCACCCACTTAGCCAATAGTAAAATTATATATGCACGAGTAACGCTACATCTTTATAATATTAACCATATTCTGCTGAAAGCCTTTTTAAGAGATATTGGAGTATCGGTCAAAGAGTGAAACTATGATTCAAAATATCTAGATATATCAACATTCAGTATATGATGCTTAGACAGCATAATAACTCATCTCACCAGTAGAGAGTCAATTTAGATGAGAAATTCGGTATCAACTCTGACAAAATAACGCTTATATTTGAATAAAAAACATTTGTAAGAGTCAAACCCATCCTCGAATAGGCCGTGTACAATACTATGCAAGATCGAAAAAAAATCCCTGTTAACAATCTAAAAATCAGAAATTTTCACGCTAAACAGTAACATGGAAAATAGTCGTTACTTTCTGACGTGGGGCGACGTCAAAAAGTCGAAAAATTTCCTAATAAAATTACATATATATATATATATATACGAGACACATTCTGGGTGAATAAGGCTCATTTATTAGTTAAATAAAAGGTACTTTCACATGAAATACAAGCCAAGAAAAATCTTACTGGGGAATTTTTGCGAAACTCCCAGTACTCCGGTAAATTTTTCAGTTTTAGGATTCTCAGAATGCATAATGAAAACTTATTTTGGATTTTATATTCAATATGGCATGCTTCCTCTTTGGAATGGTATCCTCATCTAACTATTCTACCTAAACTGTTTTGATTTTAAATAAAACAGCCCATTGAAAGAATCTGCCTATAAATTCCCTAAAAATTAAATTGATTCAATCCGAGTTCATAGGCGAACGAGGTGGGGGGGGGGGGGGCGGCTAGAAGAAGGAAAAAAGAAGAGAATGGCGGGTCAGCCAAAGTAGAGAAAGCAAGTACATGTAATTTATTCATGAGTTAATTAGAGAGAGGGACAGAAAAGAGTTCCACAGTGTGCAAACATTTTGTAAATGTTACCATATTCCCTTTTCTTGAAGGCTGGAGGGGGCACATTACAAATTATTTATTTGTTCCCCACACCATAAAAATAAAAAATCTGAATGTAATGATAATGATTTAACGAATCAAGACCCTACATTTTAGACAAAAAATAAAAATAATAAATAATGAATTAAAAGGACATAAAAATATGTTTCGATAATAATTATATGCATTTCACCTAAAAGATATTTGAAGTGACAGTAAATTGGAGCTCCTAATGGCGCCATCTTCAACAAGATTTGATAAGTTTCTGTGCTTCTAATTTTCCCATCATGTCCCATTCTAGTTTGAAGAGGCTTAGAATGTATCTGCAGACAATTTTCCACATGTTCAACGTCAAAAATAATAGTTTGAAATATAAAATGTACCTATTTACCAAAGAGCTGTTTGTCGAAATTCAAAATTAAATGCAATTAATTTTGAAATTATAATCTCAATTTAGCAGTCACTGTAAGGTGGCATTGTTTTCCCAGTTTAATGCTATTTTAAATGCAGGAAGATGTTGAAAAGTGTGGCCTTTTAAATAAAGGGGGAGGAATGCAAGCTACAAATGATTGAGACAAGTTTAAAACAGACACTCACAATAAAAGCAAATAAATAAAGCGAATTTAACTTGCAAAGGACATATGGATTTTACCCATACACTTAAGCGTCAACTCCTCTTCAATACACCGGGCGCAGCCTTGAAAAGCCGTGAAATTGTGCCATTTCCCCTTTTTTTCAACCACATCTTTTGATCCGATTGGCCTAGTTCACCACAGGAAAAAGCATTATTAAAAGTTTAACTTTTCTTCTTCATGGTGATGTAAAATTCACGAGTTTTTGTCGTTGCGTCGCACCGTCATTTATTGTTCATTATTCATCAATTTGTTCAAAATTTCTGTGGTATCAAACTTTTTGACTGAACGCTTCTGGCTTTCTCTGGCGATTTCTCGCCGGGAGTGGGCTATTATTTACCACCGGAAAAAGATTCAAGTCATTCAGTTCATTCTGAACATTTTGATATATAAATGATTTTCATTGGATAAAAAAAACCAGCGTCAAACAGGGACCACGGAATCGGGGGGGGGGGGGGGGGGGGGGGGGGGGGGGGGGGGGGGGGGGGCTTTTTTTTCAGTAAACACGTGCAAACGTATGGCAGTGCAAAAATATGGTATATGGTATATACGCAGCCCTTTCCCCCCCCCCCCCCCCCTACTCAGCCCCTCCACTTTCTAAGACGTTCCGCGGCCCCTGTCAAAAGATTAAACCAATTGGTACTTCCATCTGATTTGGGGAACTCTTCAGAGCCTGGTTGCCTCACCTCAGACAGAGTACAAGATCACTCAGAAGAATTACTCCCTATGCTCAGACCGGATGTAGAACCGAACGATATAGACTAAGCCCAATCCCATACCTTGTAAGGTTGTTAAATGAATCTTAACTTTCATGATCCATTGTTAGACTTTGAAGACTGTGTAGTGTTTTTATAATATATATTCGAACTATCTCTCTTTCTCTCTCTCTCTTTTTCTCACTTTTCTCCCCTCTCCCTATTTTTCTCTCTCCCTCTCTCCTTCATCCTCTCTACTGCTTTATATCTCTGTCCCTTCCTCATCTTCTTTCTCTCTCTCTCTCCTGCGTCTCTGTAAATTCTATTCTTTAAAATATGTTCCATATAACTAATGCTTTTAACAGAACTTTAATTAGCATTTTTTATGATATCATTACGAAATACGGTATAATGGTGATTATCACATTTTGACAAAATATCCGTATATACAAACTCTAATGTACAAGGTTATATATACGCTCACAATTTTCTTTTCGTCCGCCTATTCCTTTGTTCTTCCATTTTTAGGTCTATTAGCTATTGCCTATTCCATCTGACTCTGTAAACCTCCTTTCTGACTCTTTCGCGTTCTGTTTCTTCTTCACCATCGTCTTTCTCCTCTTCCTCCTCTCCTTATCCTCCTCCTCCTCTTCTTCTTCTTTCTCCTCCTTCTTCTTATTCTCCTCCTCTTCCTTCTTCTTCTTCTTCTTCTTCTTCTCCTTCTCCTTCATTCAATCCTTCTTCTCTGGACGAACTTGATATGAGTAGAGGTGAAATATATCGTCACCTAACTGTAGTCACAATCTCCTTTACCATTGTCAATTTGTTTTATTATTAATGTTCTATGCATATTTATTCTCATGATTATGTTGTTGTAATTTATGCTTGTTCTTCTTGAATGCATTTCCTTTTTACTTATAAAAATTTATACTATTCAGCCTACTACCTGCCATACAGATTTTCAATAAATATACCATTATATATAACTTTGCTACATATTTCCGCATTAAGGTAGCCAGCGAACCGGGTCGTACCATTCTTGCTCAGGGGAAATCAAGGGGTTTTTAACGATAGATCATAATATATCATATTCAGTTCTGTTTGTAATTGTTTCCATAATTTGTTTTATATTTTGGGGGAGAATGAGCTGTAAACATAACCCTCATTTCGTGAAAACACAAAAATACAAGGACGCGCTTTAATTTTTTTTTGTTCACGAAGTGACGAATCTCAGCCGCGCGCATGTAAAACATATGGGACTTGATCACCGCACATTTAACCGTCATTTCGTGAAAACACAAACTCAATTCAAGGACGCGCTCATTTTTGTTTTCACGAGGTGACGGGTCTCAGCCGCGCACTTAAAACATACGGGACGACTGTAAGCCGTCACTTCGTGAAAACAGAAAATCCTTTTACTAGGAATTTTGTTGTTGACGTTATCGCCATAGTTACATTATAAGACATTATTATGATCTGAAACTTTGTGAGGTTCAAGATGTTAGAGAATGATGTCCCAAAATGCAAAAAAAAAAAAAACCTCAAAAGTGAAAAAAAAACATGCGATTTTCCTAATTACCGTCACTTCGTGAAAACAGGGACGATGTATACATGACTATATATATGTAGAGAGAGATAGAGAGGGAGAGAGTGCGTATAAAAAAAGGGATACACTTTGAACAAATTCTCAAAAAAAAAATTGTAATTCAATTATGGGTGAGAGTCTGTTTCATGGGATGACACCATGAATATTGCAAATATTTACGCCTGAGTTGAATACGCAAAGTTTATGTGCACTGCTAGGTATAGGATTAAGGATTAGATGATTGTTCAAATCAATTACTGATGGTAAACAGAAAACATATAATAACCGCCAAATACGCACTTTGATAAAATTTAAGATTCAGCCATTTTTTGCGCAAACCAATTTTGGCGGGTTTTACAAAAGTACCCAGTACTCACTCAAGCGTGAAATGTTGTCAGTACTCTAGGTGTCATTCGATGAAACAGACCCTCAATTGTGTAAAAAAAAAAAAAGAATTGTATCGATATTGTAAAATTATGATTTTGGAGGATATTTTCAAAGTGTGTACTTTTTTAAACGCACTGTATATAAATATATATATATATATATTAATATATTACGCTAAGGATTTGGGGTTCTTTTTTTTTGGGGGGGGGGGTTCAAATAGGCTCCTCCTCTGGCCCTTTCGGTCACATAAACACAGTTTAGTTGTATGAAACTTTATGGTTTCACGGTGGTCGCCGGGGGGGGGGGGGGGGGGGAGGGTCTCATTGAGACCGGTACATCATCCACTTGCAAACGTTACATTTCTTTTACGGTTCCTTTTTGGCTAAAAAGAGGTCTATGCGGTGATGATGTAGGCCTAATCCTCAAATATAGGATGTAAAATACCAAGCAAGATGTTGCTGTTAATCGTATAAAATCAGAGATAGACGGGTTTCCCTGTTTAGGGTACCAAAATCTGCCCCTGTACTTCAATCCGCTTTTTAATTCACCAAGTGATTTACGCGGATAATGTACAAGTCTCAATGAGACATCCCCTGGGGCGGTCGTCGCGATCGATTCGGATCAATTTAGAAGCCCGCAAACTTTTCTGCCCTTTATTTGTGAAAATTCGACTCATTTGGAAGTTCTATTTATTTTTTTAATTAATTAATTAATTATTTTATTCATTTATCTTTGGGGGTGAAGGGGTGAAGAGCAGGAATATAATTTTAACTCCTAGATTTAACAAAAAAGAGGAGGGGGATTTAGGCCACTTCATATTTTAGGACTCTTTATAATCAATTTGATTTATTTCTACTTTTTACTTATATGGAATCATATACTAGGGTAAACTTCTTTTACGACAGCCACCCAACATGAAACAATGTATATGGTTAGGCGGCTGGGGTGAGGGTTAAGGTTTAGGGTTATGGTTTAGTGTTTACGTAACCGCACATTTGGGTGGCTGTCGCATAAGGCATTATATTATTAACAACGACAGTGGCATGAAAGGGGAAAATGGCCCTCATACCAGTGGCGTATCTAGGTATTTTGGCGCCCGGGGCAAACTATAAAATTTGCACCCCCCCCCCCCCCCCACCATGCCCAAACTCAGATTAATGAGCGTTTTAAATTTAGAAATGATGCTACCTGAAAGTGAGTTTAGATGCACATAAGCCGGAGTTATGATATAAAGGATGGAGCAACGCGACCGAGCGGTAGATTTTCCCCCCCCCAATTTCCACCCCTCAAATTGAAATTTCTTATGTATTCTACCTTTACCCCCCCCCCCAAAAAAAAAAAAACAAACAAACAAACAAACAAAAAACAAAAATCAAGGAAATACAGCGTCCTACCAACAGATTTTTTTGTTGAAATTTTGAGTATTCCTATTTTGGGGGCGCAAAATAGATCCCTGAAGAAATAAATTTGAGGATATTTAGTAAGGCAATTTAATTGCAAGGCAAATTTATGATTTCTTTCGAATGTTCTAGAGGCCTACCTTGAAAGTGCTTTTTATGCACTTATATCCCATCTGGGGGCGCAAAATTTAACAAGCTCCTGCCTAATGCGGGGAAGGGGGGGGGGGCAAATAAATTAGAGTCAATTGGAATTTGAACGTTATTATGCGAGGGAGCGAAGCGACCGAGTTTTAGAAAGTTTCAGCATTCTCGCCCTTTTCTTTCTCTCTTTTGCGTTTTTTCCGCCCCCACCCCCTTCAAGTGCCATCCGGGGCACATGCCCCCTCTGCCCCCCCCCCCCCCATTAATACGCCACTGCCTCATACCGTTGGAAACACTATGGATATACTATTTTAATTATATTCATGCTCTATGTGCGAGAATCCCGCTCCGGTGTAAATGACATCGTGTGTCATCCACAGGCCACAGGCCCGACGTACCATAACTAAAATCATTATTAAGTCATTCATAAAGAGCAATCGTCATTTAGTCTTCATCAAAATGAAAATGTATTTTCTTCAGACCTCATGTAAGATTTGGATAAGTAACACATATTAATATGTTGTAAATACTTCTCGGTAAAAAAATAAGACTTTACCCGACTTTTCTTTTCATTCACTTTATTGTTGTGACAAAATGTTTTTGTAATGCTTCTTTCTTTCTCCTTCCTTTTTAGATTGACGTAAGTCAATCTTCTATTCTTGTTCACATTCTGCATTCTTATTTAGATTGACGTCAGTCAATCTTCTATTCTCGTTCGCGTTCTGCATTCTTATTCTTCTTTTTTTAGATTGACGTAAAGTCAATCTTCTATTCTCGTTCGCGTTCTGCATTCTTATTCTTCTTTTTCTTCTTCTTCCTCAGACCCCATTCGTTTTGCACGGGGTGTTTGTGCGCTCTGTCTAGGTACTTTCCCCTTGTCCATTTCATTTCAAATTTCGTATGCATGTTCCTTGGCATGTCTTCTAGGTCACTGAGGTCTTCGTTTTTCGAACTCACTCATGCATGACCGTCCAGGCGCCATTTTGTCCGTTTTGGGGTCATTTTCATGCCTTTTGTTCTCCTTGCCTATCTCAGCTATCCTACATCCTACAGACTTCTAACAAATTCCTGTAGATAGTCCAAGAGTTGCTATTTACATTCTTTTTTTAAAGTGAATACCAAAAATGCCATCTTCACACTGTAAATTTAAGTCCGAAATCCGCCATGTTGAAATACGCTAAATTTCTTGAAATTTTCCCTCCCGAATATTAAAAATTCCTATAACTTTGTCATATCAATTGATTTTTGTCCCAAACTTTTACCATGTGTTGGTCTTGCCATTGCACACATTTCTGCCATATTTCATGCATTTCTGATTACGCATTATATAAACAGCGCCCTCTAAAGTTTTCAAAATGGCTCCCTTCATGTGGCCGTATCTCCGCCATGCCTGGGTAAACCCGTACCCTTTTTTGGATTTAGATACTTCAAGATATACCCTTTTCAGCCAAATAAAAAAATATATACCTCATCACTGACCGACTTTGAGAAAATTGCACTTGAAAATCACAATATTTGCATAAATGCCGAAATAAAGACAAATTGCTCTAATTTTGTGAACATTCAACGTACGTCTTTGAAATTTGGTGGGTATGTGTATTTATGTATTTGACAACTGTTAACCAAATTTGGTTGAAATCGATGACGTCATCGCAAAGATATTACATAATAACCTTAATTTACTATGCATTACATAATATTGCATAATATGCTTATTTTAAATGGCGCGCTAGTCGCAGTTGGCTCACAATGACCGCAATGAAATTCCCTCGTCAGGGATGCAAAAAAAGATATATGGTCTCACAGAATATTTTGAGTAAATCGCGATTGAAGTAAGGTCATTATACGGATCCTGCACATGTACTACACGTATTGTCTATGGGGCAAATCGGTTTCCCGCATTTGGCCCCCTGAACGATTTTTATTTTTCTTGAAATTTTGCAGGTACATGCCTCGAGGCAAAATGAAGAGACTCTCGAAGCCAGATTTTTAATATCTATCAAGCGCTTTGTTTTAATCGCAATTTTATATCCTGCACAGATACAACTACCTAGGAACTATGGCATGCCATCCGGGCCAGATTTCCATTGTGGCCAATTTGTTTTGCATGCAGTGCTTGTGATCACTGTCTAGGTCCTTTCCCCTTGTCCATTTCGATTCAAATTTCGTATGTATGTTCCATGGCATGCCATGTAATGCACAGAACTCTTCATCTTCCAAAATCACTCATGCATTACCGTCCAGGCGCCATTTTGTTCGTGTTTCGTACCTTATGTTCGATTATGCCTATCTCCACTATTCCAGATGCTACAGACTTCAAACAAATTGCTATAGATAGTTTAAGAGATGCTTTTTATTTTACTGTTCAAGGACATGCAAAATACAGACGTCAATCTATGCACATCGTTCTGATACGATTGCAATTCTAGTCTTCTTCTTCTTCTTCTTCTTCTTCTTCTTCTTCCTCCTCAGATCCCATTCGTTTTGCACGGGGTGTTTGTGAGCTCTGTCTAGGTCCTTTCCCCTTGTCCATTTCATTTCAAATTTCGTATGCATGTTCCTTGGCATCCCTTCTAGGTCACTGAACTCTTCGTTTTCCGAAATCATTCATGCGTGACCGTCCAGGCGCCATTTTGTCCGTTTTGGGGCCATTTTCATGCCTTTTGTTCTCCTTGCCTATCTCAGCTATCCTACATCCTACAGACTTCTAACAAATTCCTGTAGATAGTCCAAGAGTTGCTCTGTACGTTCTAATAAAAAAATTAATACGAAAAATGCCATCTTCACACTGTAAATTTAAGTCCGCAATCGGCCATATTGAAAAACGCTAAATTTCTTGAAATTTTCACTCCCGAATATTAAAAATTACTATAACTTTGTCATATCAATTGATTTTTGTCTCAAACTCTTACCATCTCTTGGTCTTTGCGTTGCACACATGTCTGTTAAATTTCATGCATTTCTGATTACGCATTATATAAACAGCGCCCTCTAAAGTTTTCAAAACGGCTCTCTTCATGTGGCCGTATCTCCGTCATGCCTGGGTAAACCCGTACCCTTTTTTGGATTTAGATACTTCAAGATATACCCTTTTCAGCCAAATAAAAAAATATATACCCCATCACTGACCGACTTTGAGAAAATTGCACTTGAAAATCACAATATTTGCATAAATGCCGAAATAAAGACAACTTGCTCTAATTTTGTGAACGTTCAACATACGTCTTTGAAATTTGGTGGGTATGTGTATTTATGTATTTGACAACTGTTAACCAAATTTGGATGAAATCGATGACGTCATCGCGAAGATATTACGCAAAAACCTTAATTTACTATGCATTACATAATATTGCATAATATGCTTATTTTAAATGGCGCGCTAGTCGCAGTTGGCTCACAATGACCGTAATGAAATTCCCTCGTCAGGGATGCAAAAAAAGATATATGGTCTCACAGAATATTTTGAGTAAATCGCGATTGAAGTCGTTTTCCGAAATCATTCATGCGTGACCGTCCAGGCGCCATTTTGTCCGTTTTGGGGCCATTTTCATGCCTTTTGTTCTCCTTGCCTATCTCAGCTATCCTACATCCTACAGACTTCTAACAAATTCCTGTAGATAGTCCAAGAGTTGCTATTTACATTCTAATAAAAAAATTAATACGAAAAATGCCATCTTCACACTGTAAATTTAAGTCCGAAATCCGCCATATTGAAAAATGCGAAATTTCTTGAAATTTTCACTCCTGAATATTAACAATTCCTATAACTTTGTCATATCAATTGATTTTTGTCTCAAACTTTAACCATGTCTTGGTCTTGGCGTTGCACACATTTCTGCCAGATTTCATGCATTTCTGATTATGCATTATATAAACAGCGCCCTCTAAAGTTTTCAAAACGGCGCTCTTCGTGTGGCCGTATCTCCGTCATGCCTGGGTGAACCCGTACCCTTTTTTGGATTTAGATACTTCAGGATATACCCTTTTCAGCCAAATAAAAAAATATATACCTCATCACTGACCGACTTTGAGAAAATTGCACTTGAAAATCACAATATTTGCATAAATGCCGAAATAAAGACAACTTGCTCTAATTTTGTGAACATTCATCGTACGTCTTTGAAATTTGGTGGGTATGTGTATTTTCGTATTTGACAACTGTTAACCAAATTTGGTTGAAATCGATGACGTCATCGCGAAGATATTACACAAAAACCTTAATTTACTATGCATTACATAATATTGCATAATATGCTTATTTTAAATGGCGCGCTAGTCGCAGTAGGCTCACAATGACCGCAATAAAATTCCCTTGTCAGAGATGCAAAGAAAGATATATGGTCTCACAGAATATTTTGAGTAAATCGCGATTGAAGTCGGGTCATTATACGGATCCTGCACATGTATTACACGTATTGTCTATGGGGCAAATCGGTTTCCGGCATTTGACCCCCTGAACGATTTTTTTTTTCCTTGAAATTTTGCAGGTACATGCTTCGAGGCAAAATGAAGAGACTCGCGAAGCCAGATTTTTAATATCTATCAAGCGCTTTGTTTTAATCGCAATTTTATATCCTGCATAGATGCCACTACCTACGGAACTATGGCATGCCATCCGGGCCAGATTTCCATTGTGGTCAATTTGTTTTGCATGCAGTGCTTGTGATCACTGTCTAGGTCCTTTCCCCTTGTCCATTTCGATTCAAATTTCGTATGCATGTTCCTTGGCATGCCATGTAATGCACTGAACTCTTCATTTTCCGGAATCACTCATGCATGACCGTCCAGGCGCCATTTTGTCCGTGTTTCGTACCTTTTGTTCGATTTTGCCTATCTCCACTATTCTAGATGCTACAGACTTCAAACAAATTGCTATAGATAGTTTAAGAGATGCTTTTTATTTTACTGTTCAATGACATGCAAAATACAGACGTCAATCTATGCACATCGTTCTGATACGATTGCAGTTCTAGTTGTACTTTGCTTTTGTTCTCTTCCCTTGTTTCTTGCTTTTTTTTTCTCCTTTTTTTCTATCTCTCTCTCTCTCTCTCTTTCATCTTTCGTTTCTTTTCTTCTCTCCCCTCTATTTTCAATTTTTTTTCTTTCTTTTCTTCTTCTTCTTCTTTTTCATTTCTCCTTTTTGTCTTCCTTTTCTGTTTTCTAACCCTCTATCCTCTTTCTTCCCACATTTTCCCCCCTGTCTCTCTCTCCTTATTTTTCTCTTCCTCCTTTACTCCTTTACTCCCCCCCCCCTCTCTCTCTCTTTCTTCCTATCCTTTGCTTTCTTTATCTTTCTTCATCACTGTGTGTGTGTGTGTGTGTCTGTCTGTCTGTCTCCCTCCCCCTCTCTCTCTTTCTCCTTTCCCCTCTCCCCCTCTCTCGCTCTCTCTCGCGCCTTGATTCTGTTGTTTATTTACGCTTGTTGTTTTGACAATAATTACGCGCTATGCACTAACTACATCCTTGGTGCATTTTTTGTACTTGGTATCATTTCCTGAAGAAGCCTTATAGGCGAAATATTGAACCCTTTGTGTCTAACGGAGTAATTTATTCTGTGTCTCTGTCTATTTATTAAACTCCGTCGCAGAACTTTTGAACTTCATATATATATATATATATATATATATATATATATTATATAATAATAATAATAATAATAATAATAATACATAACATTTATATTGCACTTAATACAATGTTTCTAAGCGCCGAAGTAGTATTTTATATATACACTAACACACGCACACGCACACACACTCACACATAAATCTATTATTATACATACGTATATTTAAAAAAAATGAAGTATTCTTGGTGGTTCACATTAGAAATTAGTTCCATTACCTCATGTGATCCCAGGGGAGCAGCCGATGCCATCGATCTGGTGGCTCTGACTAATTCCGCTATTGTTCAGAAACGGGAAAAGACAAAATTATCAAAAAGGTATATTACAAGAAACCGGTCAAATTCTAATAAAGAGAATAGGAGAAAATTATCATCGAAATGCTGCAGACTGCATCTTGGAAAGTAAATTGTGAAAAATCTTAATCTAAATTGCTTCTTTCATCATGAATGTTTTCCCAAATGAAAAAAAAAAGGAAAAAGATAAGTCATAATTTAGACACTAATTTCGGGAAAATGTGTAAAGAGAAAAGTCTTTTGTGTTAATTATCCTCCTCCTTGTAACGGACGCTCCACAAATAATTCAAAAGGAAATATAGTACTGAACTCAAGAAAGCAACAGTTACTATTTTCGTAAAAATGTCTCAAAGTGCAATCAAATATTAGGCAAGCATGGGAGATAATTAACACGACCATGGGCATCAGGAGGCTATTGATAAACTTATTGTCGATAATCGATCCATAAATAATGATATTGATATTGCTAATTAATTTTATACTTTCTTTGTAAACATTGGCCCTTCTTTGACGCAACAAGATAAATATCCTCTACTCGCAATCAATAATTATATGCGATTTCTTTAAACAATGATAAATCTGCCTTTTTCTTGGCAATACAGGCCCCTGGTTATGATAGAAATGATCTATTAACTATTATACGAGTTATTTATATAATATTGACTGACCTTGAGGGGGTTAAGACATATGTTCTCTGAACTAGACCCGTATTGCCCTCGTCTTCAACTCGGGCATTAGGGATCTAGTGTAGGGGGGGGCAATATATGTCATATTTATTTATTTATTTATTTATTCATCAACAAATATGAGCATGCTTACAAGTTATGTTTTACAAATATGCAAAGAAATATTGCAAATATGAAATATATATAATTGAACTGGTAAAAGGGACAAGAAAATAACACATGTCCTAGTCGAACCAGGCCCCTCTACATGTTGATACATTATGGTATAGGTAAATGTTTAAATAATCATTATGTTTCTAAAGAATACAACTATTTTACAGTAACTCGATTACAATATGGTACATGAACAGAGTAAAATATAATAGCTATTGACTTAATAAATTATATCTTTAATGAATTCCTAAAACTGTTTCTGGGTGTTCTTAACTTGATTTTGACTGGTACTTGATTCCAAAATCACTTCCTAAGAAGGAAAGTGAAAATTGTCCTTGAGTAGTCGTTAATTTTTGGAGATGTACCTGTCGCCATACTTTTGTCTCGTTGAATATTTGTGATCTATTATATTACAACTAGCACAAGCAGCCCGTGGACATCCAAGGGCGCTAGCTGTGTTTATGATTAATCACCGTACCGTATATTTGTCAAAATAATAAAGACAATAAAAAGCAAAGTCGGGTAAAGTGTTATTTACAACATATTTATATGTGTTATTTATCCAAATCTTACGGGAGTTCTGAAGAAAATACATTTTCATCTTGATGAAGACGATGCAATCGTAGAGTGCGGACGTGTCTTCAACGGCTCTTAATTTCAAAGTATGAGAGAGGATAAATCTCAAATTTTCGAACCCGAGACATGAGTAAGGAGCGATCCTACAACTTACGAACCAATACTACTACAATGTCTTCTTCAATAAAGACGAAAAAGTGAGTAAAATGGCTTCACAGTCCTACAATTCTTCGCCTGGAAATGCTCAGCCCACTCTCACACGGACCAGAACTGGCCCATCCCAACGCCATGCAGGTAGCAGAACAAGCGGGGACGCCAGCACCGATCACGTGACCCCCAGCCCGCCAACACCCAAGGCGCCGAATCTAATGCTACGCAGGTGGATCCAATGTGTTAGCTGAAATGAAACTAATGTTTGCTCAACTTTCTCATGAGATGAACACAAGATTTGATGCTATGGGTTCAGATATCCATATGATGAAGGTGGAGTTGACGCATACGAGGAGGACTATTCAGGACTTCGAAACTGCAGTTAGTTTCAATACTGATAAAGTCAAGTTGTTTGAAAAGGATACCATCCCTATGATTAGAGAGGAAATTGATCGTAAGAATGATGAATTAGATGAAAACTTATTCTTTTAGAACTACTCCAAAGAAAGCAGAATGTGTTGGTCTATGGTATACCGGAAGACAAAAATGTCTTTTGAACAGTATATGGCGTCATCGTGCATTTTCTGAACGTCTGAACATCTCAAGCTACCAAAACGCAGCTAGTAAACGCCCATCGACTGCCAGCCCCCAAAATTTCAAATCATACTTTTTTTTAAATTGGGTTTTAGACTTTTAAATGATCCAATATTGAAAGCGATCATCTTGCCCCCTCCCCCCCCCCCCCCCAGGAAAAAAATTCTGCGTACGGCCTTGTCAACATGGTGGACCGCAATCGACTACTAAATGCATTTGAACAGGATAACCGCCAGCGCCTCAGGTCATCAACATTTTCAATAGCAAACCACGCAGCCAACACAGCCAACTTCGGAACGACAAGCAACAGCCGATGTCTGCTTTGATCGCGATACCATACCCACTGATTTGCCACCTGTAATGAAACGCGAACGAGGTCGACTGGCATCTGTTGCTTATAAAATTCGCAACGAGAAAAAAACTTTCCACCAGAATCCGAGTAAACGGAATCAGAGTAATTTTACAAACTCGTCAACCAGCACGAAACGGATCGCCTCAGTCGAGCTGGGTCAACTGGGTTGATAACACCGTCCAGCAATTTGTTCACAACAGCTCCTATCAATTTGTTCTTCTGCGTTACTGTGTTGCCCTTTAACCGGATTATGAGAAAGCTACAATCACCAACCCTACACAGCAATCTGATAATTCAACAGCTTCATGAAAGTAAGCCTGTACAATAATTATGCATGAATTAACCTATTTTTGCATCTAACATTGTTTCAAATTGCCTTATATTAGGCCTACGCCTAACTGAGTAACTTTGATTAACTCTACCTTATATAACAGAAGGCCAATTTAACCTTCAAGAAATATGAATTAATGCTACGTTCCTTTTCTTTGTTTTTTTTTTCTTTTTGTTTACTCAATGCAATGTGTAAATAAAGCCATACGTATTCTCATTTCAATCCAAAAACAAATATTACTACATTGTATATTGAATTCGACATCATAAGTTAGAGTATAATGCTTTCATGGTAAGACCACATCGTTGTCAAATTTTCAACTCTACCATGTTCCATGGGTGTTTTCTGATTAATTTCTTCTTCTTCTTTAAAGATAAATAGGAAACATCGAGATATTAACAATTAAGTAAAAAAAAAAAGCAAAAAATAAAATAACCCCTTTCTTGGGAAAGTCTCTGTGAAGTTTGTCTTTTTTTAATATAACTTTAAAACTGCACATTCGTTGCAGTTTTTTTTGGGGGTCTTTCTTGATCCTTATGTGACTTTATTTTCACCAATAAAAACAAAACAACATATTCAATATGCATGCAGGTGCCAGCATACAATTAGTTATTTACTTGTTCTCAGTAGTGAGTACAAGTGAGTCCATCATTATGGGCTGAATTTTGGTCTCATGTATTTCTGCTTATAATTTTAATGATATCATGGATACTTGAACGTAACCAGCTGATAGTCCAGTTTTATTTGATAGACAATTTAGCACACACCAAGATTTGTATTTCTTCATATTCTTTTTCATGTGAATTCAAGATAAATCACCCCATTGACTGGGGTTTTAATCAAAATAAATCCTTTTGTTTTCGCATATTTTTTTATAATCTTGGCTCATCACACTATTTACTGTATCCCCACTTCATCATGCTTATTCATAAAGCATAATATAAGCGTGATATTTGACTGTCATTGTGTCATATTGTTATGTCATGATATTGTTACGCGCACGATATTGATACGCGTATGCACGAGCCTGGTTGCTAGGCGACGCACTCGCCATGTTTCCCAAGCTAATGTTACTTATTCGATACCCGTTTGTGTGGTTTAATAAACCTTGGAGTTAAACTATAACAATCATGTGTCCGCCTCCTGAGTTCGTCTATCACTATCAGTGATATTATATAACTAACATTACATGGTGGCAGCTAGCGGTAGTTGAACTTGCGTCAGAAATGTGAAATTTTGGGACATTCGACGGAGTTGTTACGCCGAGCGTTTGGAACCGGAGGTATGGACTGGTTATACCGGTACGGTATGGATTGTCTTGAGTGCATGCAGTGATCGTGTGTATGGATGTCCCGGATCGGGCTACGCGCATTGGATATGTCGCTGTTGTTGTTGTTACTACACGATCGGACTCGGATTTAAGTTAAATTCTGGCTTCTGATGGAAGCAAGAATGACTGCAATTTGTCCCCGAGTGGAATCTGGACTAGTTTAGTTTGGATTGTGTTGCTGGAGTCTGGACCTTCCGCTGTTTCGACTACGGATCTGAGGACCAAGAGCAACTGTCTGATTTTGGACTGAGGTTGCTGTGACTAGCTGTGACTGTGAGCTGTAAGTTAGTCTAACTTTTAACTGTTAAGCTTTGTCAAGTGGAACGCTAACCGGAGCACTAAAATAAGCCTATGGATCTAAGTTAGTTTGAGGTTTGTGTTTTATGTAGGCCTACCCTAAGCCTAACAGTAAACAATACATTGAATTTAGACCTGTGCTGGTGATTGATATTGCAACATTGCCATTGAACGCTTTGCTGTGTTATATTGATAAGCCTCTAGGCCAATTATTAATTGTGCTGTGTCAGAGCAATGTTTTGATTTGGACCAGCTTGATGCAGGGGATATTAGACGAGGTATAAGCTACGTGAGTCTCCATTGGAACGCTGGATTTGACTGAATTATTGCATATATCTTGGTGTTATCCTACACATTTTCTACACATCATATTGCTGTAACCTAGCTGGACTGCTGAGGATATCTGCTTCGTGGTACTGGAGACCTGGTTATGCCAAGACTAGGACTAGGACGACCTGGCTGCGAGTTTGGTCCTGGAAATTTGGACCGGTAAAGTACGGTGAAAGTGGACATTGTCATTCAGCAGTGAGCAGTTTGTTACTGGACTATTCATCTGTGGATTCAAATGCTGTTATGATAAGTGAGCATCCAAGACGGAATCGCCGAAATTCAAAGACTTGAATGTGCATTTGGGACTAAGTAAAAAGTTGAAATGGACTTGGACTCATTGTGCTATTGGACTCAATTGTAAATTGCTACATGATATAGGCCTAGGCCTATGTACAATTATTGTGTTTTGCATGTTGAGCATTTTTACATGATTGAGACTTTGAGTATTATTGTGTTGATACCTGTGTTTACTGATATTATGTATTACAGCGTGAGTAATTGACAGTAATGATGGATTGATGCATTCATACTCTTCATACTGAATACGTTGTCGCAGGTATTTCATGTGTCTCATATGTTATGCAGTCTAGTTGTACTGTAGTGGGTAAAATACGCTGTGCAATTGTATGAGAATATTTCCTTGTGTATGGAAATATTCAAAATGTGCATGATTGTTGGATGGATGCAATGTTTTTATGCTATATAATTGATGTTATACATGTATGTCACGCATTTCTGCTGTATTGATCTGTGTCATAGTTACGCTATATGTCAGATTAATAATACATTGCATTTTATTACATGTTGATACAATTTTTGCATTCAAGCAGGATTTTAGGTTAATTCTTCTTACATCATGGCTGCACCTATTCCTACCCCTGTTTTTGACTGGCATTGTCCTGATAGGGCTCAAGTCTTCAAGGAATTCAAGCAGCTATCGAACATGTGGTTTCGAGTAAAAACATTCCAGAAAAAGAGCAATATAACTACATAGTTATGTGGTCCGGTAGGGAAGGTTTGCGTATGTTCAATACATGGGATCTGAATGAAGAACAATGTGCAAATCCAGAGAACATATGGGCACGTTTTGCCAATCAAGTCCAGCCAGCGGAGAATTTTCGCATTCATCGACTGGAGTTTCAAAGGTTCAGGCAGGACAATGCTGAATCTATTGAAGATTTTGTACTGCGTTGCAAGTCCAAAGCGGCAAAGTGTAGGTTTCCTGTCAAGGTACAAGGGTCTGGTCAGGCCAAGGACAAGGAAGTCGCGATGATGGATGAACGAATAATTGAAGTTCTTATTTCTGGCATCAAATACCCAGAGGTGCAGAAGCTGTTGCTGGCAAGAGATGGTACGCTTACTTTAGAAGAGGCGATTGACATCGCAAGGGCCCATGAGGCAAGTTCAGCTCATATGCACCAACTCCAAGCTATGGACAAGACTGATGTTCATGTTTTCCAGAAGGCCAAGAAATGCAGGTTTTGTGCTACTCAGCATCTACCTAAGGCATGTCCAGCATATAGGTCGACCTGTAACGCGTGTGGTAAGAAGGGCCATTGGAGGAAATGTTGTCCTAATCGCTCTCAGCAGGACAAGGATAGTGGGCCTAACAAGGATTGGAAGCAGAAAGCTCGCCCTCCGTCGCAGAAGCACTCCAAGAGAGGCAAGGACAGGAAGAGGGATGTGCACCCTCTAGACTTCAAAGAAGATGATACTCAAGGAATTGAAGATACTTTTGACAGTATATCCCTAGGGAGTATCACAGTTAAGCTTCATGTTGACAGTATCCCTGAGAGGGACAACAGAGATGAGGTGATTGCTACCCTCGATGTTTCTTTTGATCACAGACCTGGAAAGCACACACTCAAGGTGAAGGTTGATACAGGTGCACAAGGAAATATTCTTCCTGCAAGGATCTTCAAGCAGGCTTTCCCTAAGCAGGTTGACAGAAGAGGACGCCCTCTTAGAGCGTCACTGGTGCAGAGGAAGACAACCCTGGTTTGCATCAATGAAACACAGATACCACATTATGGATGTGTAAGTTTTAGATGCAAGTACGGAGAAGGAGATTGGGCAAGGACAACATTTTATGTTGTTGATACAGACGGCCCAGCAATTCTTGGATTACCTAGTTCACGTCAGCTGAAGCTGGTGACATTTCACTGTGCAGTGACAGAGATTGATACCAAGCCAATAAGGGATAAGGAGGATCTCCGTTCAAGGTTCCCTGACAGATTCGAGGGCATTGGTAGATTTCCAGGCACATTTCATTTGACTCTCCAAGAGGATGCTGAACCTGTAGTGCATCCACCAAGGAGGTTGCCCATTCACTTGAAGGATGAATTGGAGCAGGAACTGCGCCGTATGGAAGACATTGCTGTCATCACCAAGGTGACTGAACCTACTGATTGGGTGTCTTCACTAGCTGTTAGTCGCAAGTCGAATGGCAAGCTCCGCATTTGTCTTGATCCGAAGGATCTTAATAGGGCAACGAAGCGTACCCATCACAAGACGCCTACTCTTGAAGAAATCACACACAAGATGAGTGGAGCCAAAGTATTCAGCAAGCTTGATGCTCGTCATGGGTACTGGAGCGTCGTCTTGGATGAAGAGTCAAGCTTCTTGACAACGTTCAATTCTCCTTTTGGACGTTTCCGCTACTTGAGACTGCCTTTTGGTTTGAATGTGTCCCAGGATATCTTCCAGGAGAAAATGGACATGATACTAGAGAAATGTCCAGGAACTATTGGGATAGCTGATGATGTCGTTGTGTTTGGTCAGGACCAACAGGAGCATGACAAGAATCTTGTGAATCTGATGGAAGTATCACAGGAATATGGTCTGGTTTATAACCCAGACAAGTGTGAGTGCAGCATTCCATCAGTGAAGTTCTTCGGATGTTATTATGATGCTGCAGGTGTGCATCCAGATCCTGATAAGGTGGCAAGCATAAAGAGGATACCGCCTCCAGACAATGTGAAGGATCTTCAGAGGTTTCTTGGGATGGTTCAGTATCTCTCACCGTTTGTCGCACACATGGCAGATCACACCGATACACTGCGTGGATTGCTACGCAAAGACAGTGAGTGGCAGTGGAATGCCACGCATCAACAAGCCTTCGAAGCACTCAAAGAAAGGATCTCAGAATCTACAACTCTGACGTACTTCGACCCAAGAAAACCAACCGTGATACAGGTTGATGCTTCCCAGAAGGGAGTAGGAGCTGCACTCTTGCAAGACAACAAGCCTGTTGCTTTTGCCAGTAAAGCACTCACCCCTACAGAGCAGAGATATGCCAACATAGAAAGGGAGTTATTGGCAGTTGTGTTTGGATGTTCCAGGTTCCACACTTACGTGTTTGGTTCTAGTTTCATCATCCAGTCAGATCACAAGCCTCTTGAGAATATACAACACAAGAATCTGGCAGATACTCCACCGAGACTTCAGAGGATGATGTTGAGGCTGCAACCCTATGACTACAAAGTCGTTTACTGCCCTGGTAAGGACATGTTGTTAGCTGATGCTTTATCTCGTCTCGACCCGAGCGAGGAGCCAACCCTCGATTTTGAGTTGACTATACATTCAGTTCACTACTCTGACGGGAAGCTAGAGGAAATCCGGAAGTTTACCGAGGCTGATGAGACCCTCAGGAAGCTAGTGGATGTTGTGACAAAGGGATGGCCAGATGATCCAAAAGAGCTTCCCAAGGACATCCGAAAGTTCTGGTCCTGTCGTGACAAGTTGTCAGTGGAGGATGGCATACTCATGAAAGGGAACTGTGTATTCATTCCTGGTCCAATTCAGCATGAGGTATTGCAGATGATCCACACAGGACACTTGGGCATTGTGAAGTCCCAACAGAGAGCCAAGTCTTGTGTGTATTGGCAGGGGTTGACAAGGATGTCGAAGATATGACGCGCAGATGTCCGACATGCCAGGCCCATCAGAGACAGCAGTCACATGAACCTCTCATAACCCATGAGACGCCAGAAGGGCCGTGGCAGGTGGTTGGCACAGATCTATTTTGCTTCAATAACAAGGACTATTTAATCATCACTGATTACTTCTCCAAGTGTCCATTTGTGAAGCAAGTACAAGGAAGATGCACTAGTAGTGCAGTTATCCAATTGACTAAGTTAGTTTTCAGTGAACATGGTGTTCCAGACAAGGTTGTCAGTGACAACGGGCCGCAGTTCGCGAGTGAGGAATACCACACATTCAGCCAGACTTGGGGATTCCAGCATGTGACCTCAAGTCCGCACTACCCAAGGAGTAATGGCCTAGTGGAAAGATCTATACAGACTGTGAAGGCAGTCATGCGGAAGTGTTTCGAGAGACAGGAGGACATATACATGGGTTTGCTATGTCTTAGAACCACCCCCATCAGCGGTGATATTCCTCCACCCACAGAGATACTCTATGGCCGCAAGGTTCGAAGCAATCTGCCATTGTTTGGTAGTACTTCTGATTCAGCCAGAGACGTCCGACGCTTGCTCATCCAACGGCAAGAAAAGCAAAAAGAACATCATGACAAACGTGGAGTGAAAACTCTCCCTGACCTTCATGTCGGCCAGAAGGCTACAATGAGAGATTCACGCACTGGT
Organism: Heliocidaris erythrogramma; assembly: GCA_025617745.1. Classification (NCBI taxonomy): domain Eukaryota; kingdom Metazoa; phylum Echinodermata; class Echinoidea; order Camarodonta; family Echinometridae; genus Heliocidaris; species Heliocidaris erythrogramma. Next base: position 34,130,107 of record CM046863.1, on the reverse strand, counting down.
AAATGGATACCGGTCACAGTGAAAGGTGTTTGTAAGGAGCCCCGTTCATATCTCGTGAACACCCCCAACGGTGGAACCTTACGAAGGAACAGGAGAGACCTTCGGGGTTTTCCAGAAGTTCAAAGGAGTTCTAATCTAAGTAAGAATGACGATCAACGACAGAACTCCCCTAGCCTTGGAAAGCACCAAGGTACCAATCAACCACACCCTTATCATACAAGAAGTGGTCGTTCTGTCAAACCACCAAAGCGATACATTGAAGAATATTGACCAAGTACTCTCAGACAAACGACTGAATAAAAATGAGAGTAGTTTATTTTATTTTCTATTTCGTTTTTATACATACAGACATCTTATAGAATGGTCAATATATTAATTATTGATACATTACATAATATTGTGTTAAACATTTACACTTAGCTTCACATTAACTTTATGAAGTTCTATGTTAACAAATACTAAACTGGCAATCTTTCTAATAATACAGAGTACAATCCTATATCAAACTCTCATTTATTATCTGAATCTTAATACATTATTCAGTTGATATGTGTATAGTTGTACATTATTCTCAGAAATGTACATGGATACAGGTACATTGTTTTATCAATATTTGCATGCCTATTTGATCTTGTTATTAACTTTGCTGTGCCCAAATTATATACCAAAGACATGTTATTTAGATGCAAGTTTTGTAATATTTGCAAAGATGTTGTGTTGTTTCTGTAAGTTGTTTTTGGGACTATTGGATCTTATATATATTATATCAGATCAGGAGCATTTCTTTGATTTGAAATTCAGAGCCAATATCTACAAGTGGCCAACAAGAACAAGTTTTGACAAACAGGTTTGCATGAGGTTTGCATTTTTGCTGGTAACCCAATTACAGTTAAAGTGTTGATATTCACTTGTGTAATATTTCTTTTTAAAGAAGGGGGATGTCATATTGTTATGTCATGATATTGTTACGCGCACGATATTGATACGCGTATGCACGAGCCTGGTTGCTAGGCGACGCGCTCGCCAGGTTTCCCAAGCTAATGTTACTTATTCGATACCCGTTTGTGTGGTTTAATAAACCTTGGAGTTAAACTATAACAATCATGTGTCCGCCTCCTGAGTTCGTCTATCACTATCAGTGATATTATATAACTAACACTACACATTGTTTATGACAAGTCACAAATTTACACTGCATTAATCATTATGTATGTTTTTTTTTAATTCAAAATATTACAAGCTAAATAAATGTTTATTCTTCACTATTGGATGTAAATAGCAGAATGAATAATTATGTAGGTCTTTTATCACCTTGATACTCTTCAGGGAAGTATACTGCTTTGAAAGGTCAATTCTATATATCCTAAATGTTTCCATTTCGATAGAAAAGCCATAAACTATTGGATTTATTTTTTCCCATATAGACCTACTGTACGTAAGTATTTGCTTCTCTATGTACTAACTCGAGTTTGAAGAAAGATACCTAACATCATGGATCAAAAAGGTAAATTATCTTATCGCATTTTTTTTATATTGGTAACACCATTCAAACGACAGTTTATGAAAAGGTTATTGTACATCATTCAACCTATAAGAGAAAAGAAACTTGAAAAATAGTGGGTTAGTTGAACTATGATCCTCCCTACTCTTGGTAAAGGGAATAAAGCATGTAAAACGATATTTAGTCATCTATTTCTTTGTCAGAAGTTGGTGAGTTCCTGTTTTTGCTAGCCTGATATGTTGGGTCAAACATCCCTGTGAATATACGAAAAATCTTTATATATCAATATTGATTTTATAGAAAAAAAAACATCAATTACTTTATTTTATTTCTTTTTTCTTATAAATAAGCGCAGAAATGTTTGTTTCTTTTGGTACTTTCTTTTCGATTTTGAAAAAATTATTCTGCAATAATTGGTTTTAAAAAGGTGTGTTTTCTTCTCATTTTAATATGGTAACACAATTATTTAAGATTATTCTGTGCCCCTATTTAGGTCATTATCTACTCCTTGCAATTTTTGCTCATGATGCAGTATAAGGGATGATTGAACAATGAGTTCAATTCTACGAACAGTTGATAAGATAATAGATTTTAAAAATGAATAATAAATGTATTTCCTTAATCCGAAATGTGGAATTTCATATCCTATATTTTGGGATTTAAGGTTATGTGCATACAACTTTTTTCATACATATTTTACTGTTCTCAAATTTTTAGGTAAATCTCATTTTGCGTGATTTTATTCTCTCCACTTCACGCTAGGAATTACATTATGCTTTGAGTGTGGATTCAGGGAATAAGGTTGATTGTCTTGTTTTGTAATTTAGTTATTTTGAATGAGCCCAAAGGAATTCCCAGGGCATGAATTAAGAAGTGTTTGCTTGTTTTTGTTTTGATTGTTTTTTTGTTTTTTGGGGCTTTAGGTTTCATGCAATACCAACAGCCGTATAAACTATATAGATTCAACTTCCAAATAATTGTGTGCTGTTCCCATTCATGTAGCTGACCCGTCAGTTGCAGTTATGTTTTATACAGTGAAATGCTTGAAGATTGAATGGTATGCAGAGGGTCTGTTGTGCTATTGATGGAAACGGCGCTCAATTAATACAATTATACCAGGTTAAAAAAAAAACAATGTTTGCTGCATTTGTACTGTTCATGGACCCGTCTACCAACGTCGTAAAATTCTTCATCCAATTATTTGCACTTAGTTTGCTAGACGGGCCCATTTACATTACAGGATGATCCAGACTCATTGCTATTGCAATTGGAATTTTTATCCCATGTATTTATATAGGATTTTAACGTTCTTTCTTGCTCCTTTAATTCCTAGATATATTATTTCCCGTTAATTATTCAAACATATCATTGGATCTACTCTGCGACTTCAATGATCTTGCACTTTGTAAATTACTTTCTTTTTTTGTAAATTACTTTCTTTTTTTCTAACTTAATCGAGATTCCCTCAACCACAAACGATTTTTTTACAAGCCGATCGATAGCTAACTTTCTCATGGTACCCCAATCTACTGATTGCTCTTTCATATTTACAATGCCAACAGAACTTCATTTTATGTTTGCATCCTCTCATATGCCCTTTGTGTGTTTTTCATCCTTCTGTTTTTTCATACCCATTTTTTATAGGAGTCTTGTACAGGATTTCATCCCCTTAGCTGTATGTGGATGCCTTACTTCTCCTTTATTCTTCTACCTTTTTGATAGCGCTAAAATCAATTTGACATTTCATCTTATCTTACTGCCAATTCATCTTATTCAGGCACTGTTTATCAATACATGATGTCTAGCTCAAGTAATATGCAGCAGCTACCCTTCTATAATTTAAGTGATGATGCGTTTCTTGATTTACATAGACACATTCATACCGAAAATAGGAATAATTTTCCAATTAATTTATATGGCGATCTTGTCATGGATAATGTCAACTCCTCATTTGAAGAGCTTGAGTTTGATTTTGATTTTGACGATCCTGCTCAACGTACCAGTACTAAATATATAACTATTGATAAGTTTTCTGACATTCTAAAATAATTTAAAATACATTTTCTCTTTTTCATGCAAACATTAGAAGTTTGAATAGACATTTTGACGATCTTCTTTCGCTTATAGACATACAGTCGCAAAATCCACTGTCGATTATTGGCTTATCAGAAACATGGCTTAACCGTGACTCCTACCACCCATTTCTCATTGATAATTACGATTTCATTAATAAAAACGGGCAAGATAGAGTGGGTGGTGGTGTTGCTCTTTATTTGCTAAGAATCCTGAATTACACTGCTTTAGACGAAATATCGGTATGTAATAGATTAATTGAATCTCTTTTTGTTGAAATCACTATTCCTGGGAACAAAAATATAATTGTCGGCGTCATTTACAGATGCCCCAATTCGAATGTACATGAATTTCTGTCTTATTTAGCTGATCTGTTACATATCATTAATCTTAACAACAAAGATTTCTTTTTAATGGGGGATTTCAATATAGATTTGATGAAACATGATCAGATCACTGCTTCTCAAGAATTTCTCGAATTAATGTTGTCTGCCTCATTCTTGCCACTTATTTCTAAGCCAACACGTACTGCAAACACTTCTGTCACCCTAATAGATAGCATTTTCTAGTGTCATCCCACACTCTGATTCCTACATTGTTCTCTCGGACTTATCCGACCATTACCCCATTTTGGCACACTACCCAACTATCCAATCGTTAAACAACAGTGGCCCTTGTTCCAGTAAACGTAAAGTTACTGCGGAGAATTTAGCTCGCCTCGGAATCAATCTCGAGAATACTGACTGGTCCAGCGTCTATTCAAATAGTGAAGTGAATGGTTCTTTTTGACTTGTTTTCTAGTATACTCACTACCCAATTAGATATAAACTTACCAAAGCAAAAAAAACAAGTCAAATTATAAGAAAACGCCTAAACTCCCCTGGATTTCGAAGTCTTTACTAAAATCAATAAATCGGAAGAATAAGCTCTACTACAAATTTAAAACAAAAGGTACAGAACAGTCAAAGCGAAAATATACACACTATAAAAACACATTGACTAGAATTATTCGACTGGAAAAGAAAAATTATTTTATCACTCGTTTGAAAAACTTTAAAATGATATGCAAAACACTTGGAAGATAATCAAACAGGCAATGAATATGGCAAACAACAGATCGGATGTGAAGGGAATCAAACTTGACAACAAATTAGTTGAAGACCCAAAACCTATTGTCAATATATTCAATACTTATTTTTCTCTAATTGGTGACAATCTTGCTAAAAACATTCCACCGGCTAATAAAAAATTTACAGACTTTCTAGGTCCTTATAATCCAAATTCTGTTTTTTTTTGTACCAACAAATAAGCAAGAAATACTTAAAATTATTTCTGATTGGAAGAACAAGAAAAGTTCAGGATATGATGAAATTAATAACGTTATAATTATTGAAATCTATAATACCTTTTATTGTTGACCCATTGCTTCATATCTTTAATATATCACTGTCATGTGGTCAGTTTCCGAATGCAATGAAACTTGCCAAAATTATCTCACTATTTAAAAAAGGTGATCTGATGTTGGTAATTATAGACCAATCTCTTTATTATGTTCATTCTCTAAAGTATTGGAACAAATAATTTATACTCGTATGATTTTCTTTTTTGAATAAGTATGATATTTTTTAACATTTCCAATGTGGATTTCGTGAAAAGCACAGTACAGTCCATGCGTTAATGTCTTTTGTTGAAAAAGTCACACACTCAATTGATGTATCATCTCATACTATAGGAATATTCCTGGACTTCTCCAAGGCCTTTGACACCATCAATCATGAAATTTTACTTTACAAACTGTCTCATTATGGTGTACGCGGGAAGGCCTTGGTGTGGTTCCAGAGCTATCTTCTTAATAGAAAACAATATATTTTTTTTTAAATGAGTGCGAATCTGAATTACGTAATATTTGTTGCGGCGTACCGCAGGGTAGTTTATTGGGTCCACTCCTTTTTGTCCTTTACATAAACGATTTCTGTAGATCATCAACTCCTTATCGTTTATTTTATTTGCTGATGATACCAATCTTTTCTATTCCCACAAAGATCCTAATGTTTTAGTAAATACAATCAATACTGAATTATTAAATATATCGCAGTGGATAAGGGCTAATAAGCTCTCGCTTAATCTTCAGAAGACAAATTACATGATATTTAGCAACTCCTTAGTATCATTACCTTCCGACATTGTCCTCGATAACGTTCCATTGAAACAGGTGTCTCGCACAAAATTCCTGGGGGTAATAGTCGACAACCAACTTACATGGAAATTACATATCGATAATATTTGCAAAGTTATTTCGCGAAATATTGGTATTATTAATAAACTCAAATTTTTGTTACCTCAATCCTCATTACTTATGCTTTATTCGACACTGATTTTACCATACTTAAATTACGGTCTCTTGGTCTGGGGTAATACCCATCAAACACTAATAGAAAAAGTTTTGTTATTACAAAAGAGGGATATTCGCATTATTTGCAATGCCCCCATGCGCTTTCATACTGACATTTTTAATTTCTCGAAAATATCATCCTCAGAATAAAGGATTTATATTGATTTCAGTTAGGTCAATTTATGTTTCGTTTTTCAAGACATGTTTGTAAAAAATCAGAGCGTTCACAAATACCCAACTAGGCAGTTAGATGAATTTCATTTACCTCTTTTGAGGACATTTAAAGCAAAAAATACGTTCATTTTTGAAGGCCCTAAATTCTGGAATTCCCTTGATTGTGTCTTGAAAAATTCCCCCTCCCTAAACAGCTTTAAGGGTAAATTAAAATGTTTTTTACTCAAATCTTACAATCATATCTAAAAAACAAAACAAAAACAAAACTAGAAAACAAACATAAACAAAAATCTAAACATAATAGCATTTCTTGTTACTGGTTTGTTTTTCCTCCCTAATTTTTTTATGGTTTTGTGCGCCCACTACTCCTGGGATCATCTCTGCTGCTACTTTTTTACTGTTTACCATCTTTAATCCACATGCAGCTTCCACTTTCATTCCGACTCATCTATATCTCTCTTTATCTCCATCACCCTCCCCCTTTCTTTCTCTCCCCTCTCTTCCTTGCCCTTTGTTTACCTCACTTCACTCCATTCGTTTTGTTTGTTTTCATCAGTTTAGTTCATACTTTTGGTTCCTGCTCACGGTCTCTGTTGGCCTTTATCGTGTTTTATTATTTTTTTTCGCTCAGATAAAATTCAATTTACTGCATTTGCTTTTTGAGGAGCCCACAATATACAAGCTTCGCTTTTTAGTGGGCCTCTCCATTTTCACAAAATATTAATCACAAGGTTCTATTTATTAATGCCACAGTCGTTTTGTTATTCATTGCATGTTCATATTTCTGTTAGGAACTTATTTCAACTGTTATGATGGCACTTTGTTATTTATCGCATTGTTTTGAATTACCTGACTGTACTTACTTGATTTGGGCGGTTTCGTAAACCCTAACCGCAACCCTAACCCTATACATTGTTTTCAAGTTGGGTGGCTGTCATAAAAGAAGTTTACTCTAGTATATGCTTCCATGATAGAAGTAAACAATATAAATACATTAAATGGATTATAAAGAGTGCTAGAATATGAAGTTCCCCCTACTTTTTTTGTTACATGTAGCTATTATATGTTCCAGCCTTTCACCCATTCACCCCCCCCCCCCCAAAAAAAAAAAGAAGAAAATAAATAAATAAATAAATAAATAAATGAATATATGAATAAATAAATAAAAACAAAATAGATAAAAATCAGGATTTAAAAAAATACCCTGTTGAAAGTTCAATGGAATGGAATGCTTACATAATTATATCAAACTTCTAAAGGAGCCGTATTTTCACAAATAAAAGGTAGAGAGCTTTACGTGCTCCTGAATCGATGCGAATCGATCGCAACGGCACCCCCCCCCCCCCCCCCCCCGATGTTTCATTGAGACCTGTACATCATCCGCGTAAATCACTTGCTGAATTGAAAAGCAGATTGTAGTAGGGGCAGATTTTGATACCATTAACAGGGAAACCCGTCTATCTCTGATGCTTATACCATAAACGGCGATTTTGTATCTCGCTTGGTATTTTGCATCCTATATTTCAGCAGGGAGGTGTCATTCTTCCTCCTCCCTCACACCATCATCATAGACCTCTCTTTAGCCAGAAGGGAACCGTAAAAGAATTGCTGAAAAGGTACTCTTTTTGTTTTCCTCCGTTTTCACTTAATGTACCGGCCTCAATGAGACACCCCCCCCCCCCCCCCCCCCCGACGGCCGCCGTGAAACCATAAAGTTACATACATACTAAACTGTGTATGTAACCATGAAGCTACATACTCTATGCGTAAAACATAGTACATGTGCACGTGTTTATACATTGAAGCCATACATGCGGACATGGCCTTTGAGTATACACGTCACGCTGTTCTTAGGCAATACACCAATTGAGGTTTCTCCCCTTCACATGTTAAGGGTATGGGTTGGGGCATCACAGAAGGCACGTTTTTGTGCGTACGGCAGTGCGCTGTTCCATCTGCAGAATTATTACTTCCTCCGGAAATTCAATGTTTAAAAATGAATTTATGAAATATGGACGGCACGTCAGCCCTTAAAAGGTGCTTCTAAAGAACCATTATATATATGTGACCCGACGCCTCAAAACCTACAATAAGTCGCCAAAATTATTTTTTGTTTTATACATTTCCTGAAAGTAGAGATTCCCAGCTTTCCAATGGTATATCACTTGCCTAGTTTGCTTTATGATAACACCTTTAAATATCACATTTAGAATCAGTAAGTAACCGGCAATCAATAATGGCCCAGTCACAATGTCGGCGATCTGTCGGGGATTAGTTTTGGCCGGGGGTCGTCGTAGAAAATAAAGAATCCTTGAACAATCCTAGCAATAATCCTAATAAAAGTGGAGCAGTCACATTGTCTGAGATTTTTTCAAGGATTTTGACCCGGTTTTGTCGAAAAATCGTGGATTAGCCTCCGATCGCCTCCGATTGCATCGGAGGGGATCGGAGACGATATCTGCGAGCGTCTTTTCTTTTAAATTTTTTCCCCCTGGGTATATGTGGGGGAAAAGGAGGGCTTATATACACGGCGATTTACTACGATTCCACCGTACGATTCGTCGGAGACGATCACAGAAAGCGTACGAATCGTCGCAGGGCGCCTCCGATTCAGTCGGAGGGCGCCGGAGACTACTCGCAGACATTGAATCTCAACCTGAATTTCCAATCCCACACAGAATCTTGCGACTAGTCTCAGATTATTCGGAGGACGCCTCCGATTAATCGGAGGGCATCGTAGGTCATCGGAGATTATGTCTGGGATGCCCAAAATGGGTGAAAAATCTTGCGAGCAATCTTAAAATTTTAAGTTCAAAGTTGGGGACCGCGACGGGTGTGGCGATGCCTAAAAAATCTGCGACAAGCCGCAGGCGTCCGGAGAGCGCCTCCGACGGGTGCAAAATCGTGAGATCTGTCTCAAGATTTTGTTAAAATTTCCCGCATCGCAACTGATTTGTGACTGGCCCATTACTCCTATTCAGAGAAAATGGCCTTCCCTCTCTGTGTGCGCCCAAGTAAAACTGGGTATTCAAATGGCCATATCAACCCTTATGAAGGGATTATCAGATTTGGCTGAATTTTGGCAAGCTGCTCCAGGAGGACCTATTTATTACTCACTCCAAAAATCAATTTAATACCTTTAGAGGCAAAGTAGTAATATGGCATTGAATGAAAGTATTACAAAAGCTCTCCAAACATCGATTAGCTCGACAGGTGAAAAAAGGAGTCGTTTTAAAATGCCCCCAAAACATATTTCTAAGTCGAATTACGACTCACAAATTTGAGACATGATAGGATGATAATGAAACTACCCATTTATATCAAACAAAGAAAATCGACTGTTCCAAGCAAATTTGCGACTTATTGTAGGTTTTGAGGCGGCGGGTCACATATATATAGTATATAAAGATTTTAAATTGGAGAACGTATAGATGAAATAGAATTAAAATAAAGTTCACTCAGAGAATAATGACACAGCAGATATATCCACAGGTTGATTTCCACAAGCGCTTTCAATTTATTTCTCCACCTGAAGAAATAAATTGAAAGCGCTTGTGGAATCAACCTGTGGATATATCTGCTGTGTCATTATTCCCTGAGTGAACTTTATTTTAATTATATATATTATATATATATGTAATGTATATAGATAACCTACTAAAGAATAGGGTAAGTTATTACTACCCAAGTCATAGATGAAGGTACATACAGATTAACAATGCATATCAAATACACTGAGAATCTTTAATTCTTGAAATAAGAGGCGAGTATGAGCTCGCCAATGACTAAACATGATGGCACGAACTGCCATTTTTTGATGTAAAATATACAATCCAAGCTACTTTTGTAAGTACTCCCCCACACCTCGATTGCATACGTCAGGTGTGGCTCTAGGAAGACCTTCTATTTGGGTACAAAATGTCGCAGTCGGAACAAAATTCCTACTTTTTGACGTATACATGAATTGACTGCTCGAATAAGGTACTTATCTAATGTTATACATATAAACGATGTTTCATCAACCTCTGCTATTATATTTCCAGCTATTTCCAGTTTAAATGATATTTTAATGATTTTCCTTCTACCAATTAATTGATATTCATCAGTAATATGCGAGGCATGGGGGGGGGGGGGGTAGGGACAAAACAATTTTTGGCCAAACCTTCAAAATTCGGGGGTCAAGTTTCCCTCCATAATTCCCTGACAAGCAAAAAACAAGGGTCCCGGGTTCGAATCCCGGTCGGGGCATTGTAATTTTCTCACATTTTCTTTATGATATATTCCAAAAAACCAACATAAAAAGGTATTCATTCTAAAAGGAGGGGGGGGGGCACAATCGAGAAAATGGCGGATCGTCTATGGTTAAAATTCATAGTTCCCTTCCAAAAGGGGGGGGGGCACGGGCCGGAAGTGCCCCCCCCCCCCCCTTTTGCATACAAAACGTATGCAAAAAGGACACAGCGGAAGAGCAAAATTTCGGGGGTGGCTCCATCCGTTTTCATCCGGTCCAGAAATGGACAAAATTGGCGAAAACAGAACGGAAAAGAACGGACGTGGGTAGTATGTAGCGGGAATGTTAAACGGATGTTCATCGGAAGCCTAGCGGATGAAAGCGGATGGAAGTGGATGACAGCTAAATATACGATATACATCCCAGATACAAACGCTGTTTGCACCTGAATGACAAAGGTACTTCAATATTTATTTTGAACATTTTCGATGTACTCTCGTCAGAGGCAAAAAAAAAAATCTTTCAAACGTTATTTCCTCGTTAAAATACATAAAATACATAAAACATAGATAATTATTAAAACAATAATGTCTATATTACACACTTAGAAATAAAGGTACAATTTTGCACCCTTCAAATGCAACACTGGCAGCACCTTTTTGGGTGCAACTTTGCACCCTAAGAAGCTTTTTGCACCTTTAAGGGTGCAGTTAGCTACATTTTGCACCCTTAAAGGGTGCATAGTTGTACCTTTTAGAAAAGGTACAAATTTGCACCCTTTGGATGCAAAAATTTCTGCACCCTTAAAGGTGCAAAGTTGCACCTTTTAGGGTGCAAACGGGCATTAAAGGGTGCAAACAAGAACAAAAAAGGTGCATTTTTGCACCCTTTTCATGTAGGGTGCAAACCTGAACCTTTTTTTCTAAGTGTGTACAACAATTACATATTTTGGAATCTTGCTGGTCACAAATGGGGACATCTCGCTACCCAAATAAAAGTATATTCGGGGATTTCCCTGCCTAAATACAATGGTGTTCGCTGCCCAAAACCGATCTCTTTAAGTTTTAGGAGCCAAGCGAAGCGAGCGAGCAAAGAAATGCTTAATTACTGTAGAAATGTTATTTCGTCTTTAAAAAAAAAGAAAAAAAAGAAAAGGTACATAAGGTAGTTTATTCTGTCAACTCCCCCCCCCCCCCCCCCGAGCAACTCATCTATTTCTGAACTGCAACATTTTGAACAAAGTCTATTATGTACTTGAAATGCACCAAGGTCATATCTGATGACAGATTTTGTTTCATACTTTTCATAATTCAGCATGAACTTGTAGGTCACCGAGTTTGTATGACATTTTACATATACTATTTCTACTATACAAAATGTATGGAAAATATCATACAAAAAATATACTCATTTTGTTTGATATTTTTCATACGTTTAGCAGAGTATATGTAGTATAAATAGAATGTCATAAGAACTCGGTGACTCGGTCACTCTCAATGATGAGATGGACGCAATAAGAATAAAATCTCTCATCCTAATATTATCACATATGACCTTGGTTCATTTCAAGTACATATTATGAATAGTCATGATATTAGCCATGGCAACATATTTTTTATGCGCATTAACAATGCGCAGAACTCGTTTTAACACCATATATATATACCCATATATATATAGAGAGAGAGAGAGAGAGAGAGAAACAATTAATGAATTCCAGAGAAGACATTGGTAATGCATTGAATTCCAACTTTTATATTTATTTTCACCAAATTTTCGATCCTCACGGATCTTCCTCAGGGTAATGAACAAAATGAAATATGTATGTGAAGCTCTGCTCACATACATATTTCATTTTGTTCATTACCCTGAGGAAGATCCGTGAGGATCGAAAATTTGGTGAAAATAAATATAAAAGTTGGAATTCAATGCATTACCAATGTCTTCTCTGGAATTCATTAATTGTTTCTCTCTTCATGCTTTTCCAACACGCGGTTATGAAATATCATTATATATATATATATATATATATATATATATATTAGTACATTAGCTGGACAATTGAGCATAGAAATAAGACAAAAACTGTCCAGCTAATGTAGCCTTTAGAGTTACATATATATGGGTGTGTGTGTGTGTAGGTGTGTGTGTGTGTGTTTACAGAGATTGAGTTGCGGGGTACAGAGAACAATAGAGCACAATGATGGCCTTTATTCCGTCATGCTTGTTGGTTACAAAATACAATAGAAGTGTTTGTGGGGGTGCAAAATGCAATATGAGAAAGCAATACAGTTCCCACAAATCAATGTATGTAAGAGTGTGTGGATGTGGGGGATGTGTGTATGTGTATACATATTTTACATATATATGAAACCAAATACATTTCTCCCCTTAAAATATAAAATTTTGATCAATAATTTGATGTTATTTTGAATTAAATCAAATTTAAAATCTTGGTGTGGGAAAGCTAAGGAAATAGTTACTACTTGTATAACAGTACCAGTTGGAGCTGAAAGAATATCATGGTCGTCTTTTTTCCGCCATTTCGAAACATCTCTTGTGTAAATCATATCCTGTTCCACTCCAACAGTACTTGCTTCACTAGGATCAAATCTGAAACAACGGATTCAAATTGTTTAGAAATCCCATCAAACTTATATATATTATATATATATATATATATATAGGACATTCTAATTTAGGTTTTCCCTGTCAAATTCGTAAAATTAGCTTTCAAATCCATTATCAAACGCTCGTATTCAAGCGATTTGCTCTTCACATTTACTTCTTTGGTTCATTTTAGTTTTCAGACCTTCAAATTCATTTACCAGCGTCGAAAAACATGAAAAATGTGCTTCGAACATCCAAATTAATTTATCGTCGTTCAATTTAAAGAGGCCAAAGCGTCATTCGAATTCATTTACAACGACTTTTGGAGCGGAATCTTGCTCGAGTTTTACTTACCCTTTCATTAATAGGCAATCAAGTTAGTTGTATGTTCATTCATTTTCAAACAGGTACAAGAAGTATAGAAAATAGCCGGGCTTTGCATTACTTATAAATCTAAGTTATCCATTTTTTTTCCTAAGGTAAGCATTCTAATGTTTCAAATATAATTTGTTGTTGCAAAATGATGAAGTCATCTAATGATATGATGTAATAAATGAGTTATTGGACTACCCTTATTTCTTTATATACTGTTCAATTCAAATATGTACAGTATATTCAAAGTAGCCTTTCACATCATATAGTTTGTCTTTTTTTATTTTGTCTAATCTTATCTTTTTTCAGTTGACCATCCGTTTTGTCATTTCGCTTTGTCATCACAGGGCCCCTAAAATAGAACGGGTGTTAAGTGGGCTCGAGCAACCCCACATGATAATCACAGCCCCCCCCCCCCCCCAAAAAAAAAATAAAATAGAAGGGTGCTAACGGGGCACGAGCAACCCCGTTTCACAGAGGTCTGTGAAGTTGTTTTGATATTCGTTATTCGTTATTCGATATTCATTAGATATTCATTTGATATTCAAAAAAGCCTAAAATCGGATTTTTTTTTTTCGACGTATGCCTGGCGCCCACGGTCCCCGATCTGATGCCGTGATGCCATATTTGACCGTGACCTTGAGGGGTCAAAGTCAAGGTCATCATGACATCAGATCGGGGACCGTGGGCGCCAGGCAGGGGTCGAAAAATTTTCGATTTTGGGCCACTTTCAGTTCGTCAAAAAGATAGTATTCACTTTTGGCGCCATTTTTGACCGTGACCTTGAGGGGTCCTTAGTGTGGATTCTGATTCAAATATACACTATTGAGAACTCTTAAATATTCTCCCGATGGATGGATTCCATGTTTAGAGGCATCTCAGTTTTCAAGCATTACTGAAACTGGACTGAATAATTTTGTTGTTGTTATTAGTTGTTATCGATTGCTCTTTATCTCATGGGCTCATCAAAGCAAAAGCCAATCACCATCAGGATTGCCCTTTTATCATATTTGGTGCTTTTTTTCCATTCAGTTTCTCCCTTTTACAAAATATTTATTCATAGTTAAAATGCTTCATGAAACAAGAAATTAAATTTTAAAGACAATCATTTACATTCATGTCTGTGAATTAGGGAGCTATCAAAACACAATTCTATCTAATGAACCTAATCATATTTTTAGCGATTTCGGGGTATGATCATAATTGTATTTACAATTTTACCTTTCTCCAATGAGACGTTTTAGAAGACTTGTTTTTCCAACCCTTGATGCCCCAACAACCATCACTCGTGCTCGCTTTAGTTTACTGCTTCCTTTGCTAAGTGCCGCTTGAAATGCTATGTCCAGTTCATCCACAGTCTTTCCAATAATAAATACCGTGATAAATGGTTATAAATAGTTACGAAAAACAGTATTTCGCCGGTATTGAAAGAACACAATAGCCATGATAGCAAAGAATTTCATGAAATTAATAGCCTATTGTATGGGGTCCGCTCCCTAGTCATAAGGACCGCTATTCATAATAAGACATAAGGGTCGATATTCATAAAAGAAAATTATTCATAAGGATCGCTATTCCTGATAAGACATAGGGGGCGCTATTCATAAGGGTAATTACTCATAAGGACCGCCATTCATAATAAGACATAAGGATCGCTATTCATAATACGGAAAGAGGGTCGCAATTCATAATACCAAATCAGGGTCGTTAATCATAAGGGTCCCTATTCATAATACGAAAAGAGGGTCGCTCTTCATGAACTTCCGGTTATGGTCTCTTGGTAAACGCACTGAATTTTGAGCTCCTGACATATCAACTACAAATCTGGTGATAATATACGAATTTTGATTTCATAATTTCGATAATGGAGAAGTGATCCAGAGAATATAATCTGAGGACCAAGCAGAAGGGTAAATCTCATCAAATTACTGCCAGCAAGAGCAAAAACGATGATGTTATTTCCCTGAAAATCAATTGAATAATTCCATAACTTGTATTTTGTTTCTCCATTCCAAGGAGGCAACTTCTTGGGTTTTTCCCTAGACAATCTCGATAGTGTCATTTTTTTTCTCTGTATTCAATTTAACTAAATACATATCCAGCTTTGGAATTTTGTTACGTGCATGTCAGGTCTTCACTCCACCGCTAAAATGTTTTTATGTATATCATTACTAAACATTACTAGGGATTATCATTACTTTTAATCAATTTACCGTTCATATGAAACATGGTATATGCTCTCTCATTACCAGGCCATTATAATCACTATTGTATTAATTGATGCTAAAATGGAATATTACAAGAGTCGTCTGGTATTTATTATCTGTCAACGCTAAGATAGAGTAAATTTCTTATTTACACCAGTCATACCTGCATGCACACTGATAACAAAATAGTAAGTTTTTTATCTTCATGTATATCCAAGCATAGTAAACTGCAAGGTTTTAGAATCGGGGGATTATCAACGATGTAGTTTTATATACTCTGGAAAATGGTTGGTCGAGTTAGCCATTCTGTGGGTGAGTATGTGTCCGGCTGATGATTTTGGTCGGGATCAACCAAATTAATTTTTAAATTTACCAAAATATTGGTGAAATCTTCCCAAAATTTTGTTCATGTTGACCGGTTTCGTTGGTCGTATATATGTTCGCCGGCGGAGTGGTTGTTTTGGCCAATCATTTTTTAGAGTCTTTTAAATGTACCTTATATGAATATTCATCTATCCATTCACAGGAAGATCCCAAGAATCATCTTCATTATATTCTTAATCATTAAGCAAAATTTTACAGCAAAAGTCTAATTTTAGTGTTTTGTTTAGTTTCATTCATATTATAATGGGCTACGTTCTTGTATAATTATGTATGCATAATTTAACATATTCTAACCACACTGGTTTGGTTAGGGGAGTTTGTATTTTCTTCTCTTTTTGTAATTAATGTGGATATTAGTCTTGTTATGCTCCTTATAGTGCCAAGCCAGGAAATATTTTTGTTCGTTTACAAAACAAGTATATTGCATTTATTTAGCTGCATAACAGTCGAGGTGGACTTTCTTCTTTTTGAAAGGGTGTAATCTTAAATAATATTTTTGTGTTCATCGTTATGCTGTCTTTTCACCCCTTGTGATTGGAGGGTCAATCCATATTGTTTTAGAGAAATATAAATAAAGGAATGAAGGAATGTATTAGTTTTTTTAAGAGATGAAACATTTAAATTTTTGTTTGCAACTTTGTATTGTCAAAACTTGTACATTCTTATATTTAACTAAAACCTGGTAATTATTTACTCCTGTACGCTTCATTGCCTGTTTATTATCTCTTTGATTTATCATTAAAATATACAATACATGGCTTTCACAGGGGAAAAAGAGTGAAATCGCCTTTTAATAAAATACATGTATAATTAATAATCGTCTTTAGATGATTTTATTACGATAATTGATTAATTAAACTTAGTTCTTGAATCATTCGTATCCATAGATGCACCCTTTTTCCTGTTTTTCACTTGTAGTTTAAACTAAATTTTAAAAAAATGTAGAGCCTACATTCGATACGGTACAGGCCCGGTAGACAACTGGTCGGAATTTAAATTAGGGAAAACACATCTCTTCTGAATATTTACATTATCACCTTTATTTCAGTTACCCGGGAAGCCTGCCCTGAATTGTTGATGTTGTAAAACCTAATTATTCAAATCTAAGTGTTGTCATGGAGTGGCTTTCTGGGTTTATTATGGGAGCTCACCCTTGTTTTCACATGTTTCTTTTAAGAATGCACTGGCTTTTGTCGCCGTTGCTCTTGAATTTGTATATATGTGTAAATGTTTACCAGTTAAATCTTTTGTTTGTAGTTCCTTTCTTGTTTGGTATGTACTTTACCGGTTTGTCTCTTTTCTTTTTTTTTCTCTCCAGGTCTCTGCCTCGCCCACGCCCACATTCACATGGACTCAGCGGGATGCGGTGTATTTCATTTCGTGTTTTTCCCGTAAATTCCCTGATGGCTGAAAATGCACCATTTACAACTTTGAACGACACATTGAGGAGCTTTATGATCTATTCAGATCAAACATTGGCACTCAAAATAGTAATTACAAGTACACTTTTCTTTGATAATCTTGTATCGGATGAAATGAATATTCTAGCTTCTGACTTAAACGATAATAAAACTAATACTTATCAAAGTTCTAAATACATTACAGTAAAACAATTTAAATCCCTTGAACATTCAGACAAACATTTTTCAATTATGCACATGAACATAAGGAGTTTAAGCTGTAACTTTGATAATTTACGCCTGTTAACAGATTCACCACTACACTCTGATTTATCTGTAATCGCATTAAGATATGCATGAGACATGGTTATCTAAGGAATCGGAGAGTTTTTATTCGCTTCCCGGTTATGCCTTCATAGAAAATAATAGAGGTATAGTCCAGTAGAAGTTTTTCAGACCAGGAAAAGTTGTTAAGTACAAGGTTTTTTTGTTGATTCGTATTCTAGATGGGTATTGAGGTAAATTCAGCTTGGTTGCCACCTTGGCAACCTTGACAAATTTTTTTATTAGCCTAATTAGCATAATCATCTAATTAGCATATATGCAATATCTAATATATTGCTAATCTTAGCCCAGAAAGCCTGAAAATGTAAATAATAAATAAATACAACTTTTCGAGGGGTTTCTATGACGAGGAATTCATTTATTTTTAAGTAATGTAATTCTCGTGAATAGCATAATTAGCATATCGAGCTAATTAGCATATGTGCAATATATGGAATTCTTTGTCATTGTTTATCCGGGAAGCCTGAAAACAAAAATAATACAACTTTTCTAGGGTTTTCTGTGACGAGGAATTCATTTATGACACCAGTTTTTATTTTTAAGTAATGCAATTGTCATAAATAGCATAATTAGCATAATTAGCTAATTTGTATCTGTGCAATATATGAACCTCTTTGCCATTGTTTATCCAGAAAGCCTGAAAACATAAATAATACAACTTTTCTTGGGTTTTCTGTGACGAGAAATTCACTTATGACACCAGTTTTTATTTTTAAGTAATGCAATTGTCATAAATAGCATAATTAGCATAATTAGCTAATTTGTATCTGTGAAATATATGGAATTCTTTGTCATTGTTTATCCGGGAAGCCTGAAAACAAAAATAATACAACTTTTCTAGGGTTTTCTGTGACGAGGAATTCATTTATGACACCAGTTTTTATGTTTAAGTAATGCAATTGTCATAAATAGCATAATTAGCATAATTAGCTAATTTGTATCTGTGCAATATATGAACGTCTTTGCCATTGTTTATCCAGAAAGCCTGAAAATATAAATAATACAACTTTTCTAGGGTTTTCTGTGACGAGGAATTCATTTATGACACCAGTTTTTATTTTTAAGTAATGCAATTGTCATAAATAGCATAATTAGCATAATGAGCTAATTAGCATGTATGCAATATATGGACGACACCAGTTTTTATTATTAAGTAATGCAATTGTCGTAAACGGCATTATGAGCATATGTGCAATATGTGCAATAATACTTCTTTGTTATTATCTACAAAGCCTAAAAATGGTGCAATGCAACATTTTAAAACACTTTTTAAAGACAACAAATTAGTTTATGAGAAGATGTTCCATGTAAATGTAGTATAATTAGCCTAATTAACATACAGGTTGTAATAAATGAATTTTCATATTTGCATTTATTGATATAGTTGATCCAGAAAATTCTGGGGTGACAGATTTAATGTGTTTACATTTTTATAATGACCAATATCTACCTCAGAGGGCAACCATGTTCAATGTGGCAAAGGATTGTAACTTTGTAAATTCATTACCTATGCATCTGAGTAGAAGCACTATACCTTAGACTGCCATGTACTAATATGCCCAGACAATACATGTATACAACAAATTCTCTTAACTCTGTCCCAAACACCTATAAACTTAAAGAAGGAAAAGAAGAAAAGAACAAAATTCAAAATATACTTTACCATCATTATCATCTTTCAGTCGACCCAAACATTTTCTTTATATAATTAATAACTTATTGGTCTCTGTCATGACTGTTCATTCTCTTATCACTGGTACAGTGGGAAATTACACATGAATACCTACGTATTCTTTCCTGTCAGAGAGAAATTCAAGAGGCCACCAGGCAATTGCCTGTTTAATATGCTAATTATGCTAATGAGGGTAATTATTATTCGTGTCAACGTGGTTGGTCATAATAAAAAAGGAATACACATTAAATCTGTTATCCCAGAATTTTCTGGATTAACTATATCAATAAATGCAAATATGCGAATTTACTTATTATGTTAATTGGGCTAATTATACTACATCTGCATGGAATATCTTTTCACTAACTAATTTGTTGTCTTTAAAAGGTGTTTTCAGGCTTTCTAGATAAACAATGACAAAGAAGTCTACATGTTGCTCCTATATAGCGCATTTGATACCATAGATCAGTCTTGCTTTTTTTATTGGAAACGCTGAAGATCTGCTTTGACATTGATGATGCTCTCAGATGGATTGAGTCATATTTGACAGATAGACATCAAAAGATCAAGATTGATGATGCTGTCTCTGATTCTTTTCTAGAGCCCTTCGGGGTCCCACAAGGTTCTCGGTTGGGCCCTCTGTTATTTACTCTGTACACAGGTAATCTCTTTACAAAGGTCCACAGTAAGTTTCCTGGAATATAATGCCACTGCTACGCCGATGACATACAGATTTACTTGTCATTTAGACCCTATGTATATGCTTAAGAGCAAAGCGTCTCGCTCATAGAAGCATGTGTCAGTTATATACGTGAATGGATGCTGCAAAACAAACTCATGCTAAATGACAGTAAAACTGAATTGTTGCTCATTGGCACATCTAAACAGGTATCCAAACTTAATTTCGATTGGATATTTGTTGGAAGTTCTGTCATAAAACCATCCATGAATGCTAGAAATCTGGTAGTGCATTTTCACAGTCATTTGAATATTGAAGCACACATTACCAATGTATGTATATCATTATATTGCATTTTATATAATATCAGACATATTAGAAAATATATGGCTTGTCTCGAATGGGTGGGGTGCGGGAGCGGGATGGGAGCGGGATGGGAGCGGGAACGGGCACACCCTTTCGAGACAAGCCCCCCCCCCCCCCCCCGGTTATCTCGAATGGATGCGTTCCCAGCGAGAAGTTCAATGAACGCGCCACTTCGAGACAACCGGGGGGGGGGGCTTTCCTCGAATGGATGTGTTGAGCAGACTTTTGTAACAGACGTTTCTTTTGTATAAGATGTAGAAAATATAATAAAACAGTATCTAAAAGAGCTTTTGACAAGGAAATCATTATTTGTGCAAAAAAAATAGGAGAATTGAATAATTATGCATTAAAACACACGGGGACGAAAGAGCAAGTGGCGTAGCTAGGATTTTTGTATTTATTTATTTATTATTATTTTTGTTTGGCGTGACCTGGGCCCCGTAACATAAAGAGTGTTTAGCTGATATCGCTGAAACCATGACTGGAAAAATGAGGTAAGTACCTCCGTTTTATTCATATTATATGACGATGTCAATATTTTTTAATAAATCATAACAATAATTATGTAAAATTCTAATGTAAGTAGCATTCTATGACAATGAATTGTGCATATATAAAGATGAAAGCTGATATTTTACCGGAATTAAGACGCCTTTTTATCCTATCGCGCAACCCTGTTTCAGTGGCAAGAAGCACACGCTGACGGAACATCCAAGGGTCCTTCGCCCGTGATCTCCGGCAGACCTCGCATTGCTTGCCCGGTGGGTTGTGTACGGCAGAAATTTTCTTACTTGGACGATGCAAATTTCATTGTGCTTGTAAAACTAATTGTGTATTTGTTATGATGGTATTATTATGACCCATATCTCTTATTTCTTAACACACTTGGGCAAACCCACAAAATAGGGGCCGGATTTCAAGCTATTATAAGGCCAACCAATAACAACATGCTTGCAACAGGCAGGCCCAAATGTTTGGCCGGCCTGTTGCATGTTGTTAATATTATTACTGTTGTTAAACATAGTGGGCCTACCTGTTGAATGTTGTTATTGGTTGGCCTTATAATAGCTTGGAAAAAATCCGGCCCCTATTGTGTGGGTTTGCCCAAGTGTGTTAAGAAATAGTAGGAGACATGGGTCATAATAATACCATCATAACAAATACACAATTAGTTTTACAAGCACAATGAAATTTGCATCGTCCAAGTCAGAAAAAAATTCTGCCGTACACAACCCACCGGGCAAGCAACGCGAGGTCTGCCGGAGATCACGGGCGAAGGACCCTTGGTTGTTCCGTCAGCATGTGCTTCTTGCCACTGAAACAGGGTTGCGCGATAGGATAAAAAGGCGTCTTAATTCCGGTAAAATATCAGCTTTCATCTTTATATATGCACAATTCATTGTCATAGAATGCTACTTACATTAGAATTTTACATAATTATTGTCATGATTTATTAAAATATATTGACATCGTCATATAATATGAATAAAACGGAGGTACTTACCTCATTTTTCCAGTCAGGCTTTCACTAGTTTCAGCGATATCAGCGGGGAAATGTGGAATTGTCATAGTCTCAAGACAAGTCGTTATGTGTTATTTAAATTCATTGCAAAAATTAATAACGATTGATCGCTATGAATCATGCTCTATATTTAGCCTTTGACTAAAAGGGGGGGGGGGGGGCTTTGTGTTACGGATTTTAGCGATTGATTGCCATTAGCGCTTGATCGGAGTTTATAAACACTCTTTATGTTACGGGGCCCAGGTCACGCCAAACAAAAATAATAATAAATAAATAAATACAAAAAATCCTAGCTATGCCACTTGCCCTTTCGTCCCCGTGTATTTTAATGCATAATTATTCAATTCTCCTATTTATTTTGCACAAATAATGATTTCCTTGTCAAAAGCTTATTTTAGATACTGTTTTATTATATTTTCTACATCTTAGACAAAAGAAAAACGAAAAAAAAAAACCCAGGAAGAGTACATTTTTCAAAAATTTCTAAAAGGTCTGTTACAAAAGTCTACTCAACACATCAATTCGAGGAAAGCCCCCCCCCCCCCCCCCCTCGGTTGTCTCGAAGTGGCGCGTTCATTGAACTTCTCGCTGGGAACGCGTCCATTCGAGATAACCGGGGGGGGGGGGCTTGTCTCGAAAGGGTGCGCCCGTTCCCGCTCCCATCCCGCTCCCGCACCCCACCCATTCGAGACAAGCCAAAATATATTGATCAGGATAGTATGAAAACAATTGCTCATGCATGCATCACTAGCAGATTATTGTAATGGGTAATTGTATGGACTCCCTGACTCTCAAATAGGACGACTGCAGCGGGTCCAAAACCTTTGTGCAAGACTAATTTGTGGATACTCCAAAATTCTCAAGGGTCACCGCTGTTTTGAGAGATCTGCACTGGCTACCAGTGCGACAAAGAATATCTTTTAAAGTCATGTTGATTGTCTATAAAGCTCTAATTGGTCAAGCCCCTAAATATATTGTAGATCTGTTACAACTCAAAGCTTGCAAACATACCCTCACCCTGCACAGTTCTCAAGATACTTTAATACTGCCAACCCCATCTAGTATCCCGAAATTAGGGTTCATCTGTGAAAAAATTTAAAAGAAGCTAATTTCAACTGATTTGGGTAGGTATGGGTTTGGACAACTACCAAAAAAAAGGAAGGAGTGATAGAGGTTGGGGAACTTTTTTTATTCAAGGTCAAAGGTCAATGACCTTTTTCAAAATCACTAAAATTGGTATTTCAAGAAAGGAATATGGTATCTGCATGATTCTGGTGTCAAAATGCTTAGAACTAGGAAAGAAAATGATGTAGAGCAATTACTGACTATACAAATCAAATCTTGACCTCCAAAATTAAGGTCAAAGGTCAATGACCTTTTTCACAAAATCACTAAAAATGGTATTTCAGGAAAGAAATATGGTATATACGTGTACCTGATTTCGGTATCAAAATGCTCAGGAATACGAAAGAAAATAATTTAGAGTAATAACTATTAGATTAAAGTCTTGACCTCTAAAGCTAAGGTCAAAGAGGGTCAAAGGTCAAAATTGATGTTTTATCATATATCAACCTGGTATTAAGAAAATTATGCTACTGTTTCAAGTGTGAGCAGAGAAATCAAAGTGGCTAATTCCTACTCGTTCCTAATTGTTCTGGCAACAATGGGAAAAATTGGTTATTCCAAAAGCAGATGATGAGGTGAAGTTCCTTGTCTTTGGTTCAAAGGTCATTGACCCCTGTGTTAATCACGAAACTTAAATTGAGCAAGCATTTGGTACAGCTTATTAGTATAAAATATATTGTGTCCATAATCCTAGGTATTCATAATCCTAAAATAATTCTTTGCCAATCTTTTAACTCATTCAATCCTGATCAAGATAACGTTGGCCTGGTCAGTCTAGCTCGTCATTTAATTACTCCTCCTCTATAAGTACATCAGGAACTCTTGCAGCACAGTAGAATATACTGGGCGTTAAAAAAAAGGAAAACCAACTTTGAAAATTTCCTACGAGTGGAATATAATATATTTACCGTAGTTTAATTTCATATCATATGAAAGAGTAATTCATTTGCTTTGCAATGGTAACTTGTTTAGGTTTCCACAGTCAAGCATCAGTGAACACCATTGTCTTCAAAATTCTGTGCAAAATTCCAGCTTGTTCACTTTCTTGTAAAACGCAATAGGCATGGTTTGGGTTGAATGGCTTTGTCAACTAGCTTGGTAGCTCTTTATCCGTTTATGGTCATCCGTTAGTAAGCAAATCTCATAATGATTAATTTTACGCCTTAACAAAGGGTCTTATATGAACTTCGCAAAGCACGGAACGAGCTGTTAGTCATAAACTTATTACCAAGAGGAAGTAAGATCTTCCGAGAACACAGAAAACATCTTCGTTTGTCTTGAGTGCTGCAGGGGTCTCCGTCATTTTTCAACTAAAGTTGAAATTTTTGAAAATCAGCAAAGTAAAATCTTCAACCACACGCATGAGTTTTTGATTTTCCTTATACTCTTTGTTTTTGATTTGCAATTCTTAGTGATATTGCAATCCTTTTGGTTCGCACTGGTTAAAAGTCACCGAGACTGTCTTCTTTGCAAAAGAAGACAGTCTTCTTTAGTGTAGAGATTTCAATCTTATTCTTTATCTGTATTTGTATCTGTATATAGTGTATTATATTTGCACTTTTTTTTTGTTGTATTTAATCTATTAATCTATGTTTACTTTTAACAATGTATGAAATATGTAAGATCTTGTATGGCAACACTTCAAGCGTCCAGCTTATATTGCCAGACCTCTGTGTGTTTCTGTTTTCAAAGTTTGTATGTATGAAACTGATTATTGTGAAACATGCAGGAATAAATAAATAAATAATAAATTTTAAAAAATGATTTCTATCTGAAAAGGGTTTTATAAAGCAAAAATCCTAAATCACGGGTGAATAACATATCATTGACACAAATTTGAAAAAGAAAATTATGCACAATGGGAATTGGAGCAACCAGGCCATTTCACAAAAGGCATCTCGTTAACATCATGCCTATTATGTTTTACAAGAAAGTGAACCAACTAGATTTTTGCACAAAATGTTGAAGACAATGGTGTTCAATGATGCATGACCCTGGAAACCTTAACAACTTACCATTGGAAATATGAATTACTCTTTCATAATTTATGGATTCCATTGTCGGTAAACATATAGTTCATTTACAGGAATTTTGCAAAAGTTGGGTTTCCTTTTTTTGAAACGCCCAGTATATACATTATTTCTGTACTTTATGAATTATTATTATTATCATATTATTGTTGCATATATGCTAATTATGCTAATTACGTCAATTCCATTACTTAGAAATAATAAAAATATGGTCTTATAAATGAATTCCTCATCATAGAAAACCCTAGAAAAGTTGTATTATTCATGTTTTCGGCTTCTGGATAAACAATGGCAAAGAATTCCATATATTGCACATATGCTAATTAGCTCATTATTAGCTCATTATGCTTATTATGCTAATTACGTCAATTGCGTTACTTGAAATTAAAAACTGGTGTCATAAATGAATTCCTCGTCACAGAAAACCCTAGAAAAGTTGTATTATTTATGTTTTCAGGCTTTCTGGATAAACAATGACAAAGAATTCCATATATTGTACATATGCTAATTAGCTCATTATGCTAATTATGCTATTTATGTCAATTGCATTACTTAAAAATAAAAAATCATGTCATAAATGAATTCCTCGTCATAAAAACCCCTAGAAAAGTTGTATTACTCTTGTTTTCAGCCTTTCTGGATTAAGATTAGCAACATATTACTTATTGCACATATGCATATTAGATGATTATGCTAATTAGGCTAATTAAAAAAATTGCTCAAGGTTGCCAAGGTGGCAACCAAGCTGAATTTACTTCAATACCCATCTAGAACACAAATCAACAAAAAAACCTTGTACTTAACAACTTTTCCAGGTCATGTACATGGTATATGGTACCGTCTACTGGACTAGCAACAGAAGAGGAGGAGGGGTAGGAGTGTACATTAATGAACAATTTGATTTTTTTATTCATCATTATCTTAGCTTTATGACTGAAATTGTTGAATCTCTCATCATTGAAATTAGATCTCCGAAATCTAAAAATATTATAATAGCGATATTTTATAGACCACCTAACTCCAATACTCAACATTTTTTTGAAAATTTACAAGATTTGCTCCAAATTCGGTTTTTATTATTAAGATTGTTATATAGTAGGAGACTTTAATATGGACATCTCCAAATCCTCGTATCACAGTACTTCACAAGAATTTTTGGATATCATGTTATCCTCTTCCTTTCTACCCTTGATTACAAAACCTACTCGGGTTACTAACCATTCTGCAACCCTTATTGATAATATTTTTAGTAATACTACTCCCTTACCTGAATCTGGAATAATTTTGTCCGATATATCAGATCATTTCCCAATATTTTCAAGAACCCCTTATACTTTAACTAATAAACATATTCCAAAGCAACAATTTAGGAGACTAACACCAAATAATATAACAAGATTGAAGGAAGGTCTTGAAGACGCTGACTGGACTGAAGTGTACAGCTCACACGATACAAATACAGCATATAATATATTTATGAAAAACTTTACCTCCCACTTAGATACACACGTACCATTAGTAAATAAAAGTTTAAACTATAAAAGGAGTCCAAGACTTCCTTGGATATCAAAATCAATTTTAAGGTCAATAAATCGTAAAAACAATTTATACTACGCAGATAAAATAAATCATTCTGAGAAGTCTCATCGTAAATACACCGCATACAAAAATACCCTTACCAAAATTTTACGAGGTGAAAAACGCAATTACTACACGACCCAATTAACACGTTTTAAACATGATATTAATAGGACATGGAAAACAATACACGATGCCATAAACAAGCACAAAGTAAAATCACACATAACAACAATCTTACATAATGATGTTGAAATTCATGATCCATTTGGGATAGCCGATACTTTTAATCAATATTTTTCGGGAATTGGAAAAAATCTTGCTGAAAATATTCCGCCAACACAAAAGAAATTTACTGACTTTATTCACCATCAAAATCCCAATTCTCTGTTTTTAGTACCTGTACATAGAAATGAAGTAATTGATATAGTAAATAACTTAAAAAACAAAAAGAGCTCTGGTCACGACGGTATAGATAATAGTTTATTAAAAAATATTATTGAATATATTGTCGATCCATTAGTACACATTTTCAACCGCTCTTTAAATAATGGTGTCGTGCCAGACAACATGAAAATTTCAAAGATTATACCAATTTACAAAAAAGGAGATAAGAACAATGTATGCAACTATAGACCAATATCTTTATTACCTACACTTTCAAAAGTTATGGAAAGAATTATCTACACAAGACTTTTAAATTTTGTAAACAAATATAACATAATTTCTGATTTTCAATTAGGATTTCGCCAAAAGCATCGTACATCCCATGCTATTCTCTCATTTGTTGAAAAAATTACAAAAGCTATTGATAAGCAAAATCATACCATAGGTGTTTTTTCTGGACCTCTCCAAGGCCTTTGACACCATAGATCATGAAATACTCATATATAAGCTCGAACATTATGGTATTCGTGGAAGGGCCTTGGAGTGGTTTAGAAACTACCTAATAAATCGCAAGCAGTTTGTAAGCATAAATGGTCAAAACTCTTCTCTGTAAAATGTATATTGTGGTGTTCCTCAAGGTAGTCTACTGGGCCCTCTTTTATTCATAATTTATATAAATGATATTCAAAACTCTTCTGATATTTTATTGTATAGTCTCTTTGAAGATGATTCGAATGTGCTGTATTCGCATCCTAATCCTGACATTCTGATTAATGTTTTGAACAATGAATTAGATAAATTGGTAAATTGGATAAGAGCTAATAAATTGTCAATTAATGTTCAAAAAACAAAATATATGCTTTTTAGCAATTCTATTGAAGAATTACCATACAACATCAAATTAGACCATACTGACATTGAACTTGTTAATTCAACTAAATTCTTAGGCCTGATAATAGACAACAAATTATCATTGAAAATACACATTGACTCTATATGTCGTACAATTTCGCGCAATATTGGTGTCATTAACAAGGTTAAGTTTTTATTGCCATCCTCTTCACTGAAAATGCTTTACTCAACATTAATCTTACCATATTTAAACTACGGAATTATTGTTTGGGGGAATACACACACAACTTACCTTGATAGGATATTACTTCTCCAGAAGAAAGCAACGCGTGCCATTTTTAATACATCCTGGCGATCTCATACAGATCACTTGTTCATTAGCAATAAAATTATGAAAATTAAAGATTTATATAGATACAGCCTAGGTCAATTAAATAACAATATGCTACCGTCAATTTGCAACACCTTATTTAACAAAAACAAAGATATTCACAAATACCCCACACGTCGATCTGATGAATTTCATCTACCTCTAACTCGAACTATCCTTTCTAAATCAATATTCACATTTGAAGGACCTAAGCTCTGGGGCATCCTCGATAATAATATCAAGGACTCCTCAAGCTTAAACTCTTTTAACTCTAAGCTCAAAATTTTTCTTAGCGACAATTCTCAATTTTTATAGCTCCTCATCACTCATCACTCAGCTACTTTTATTTCGGTTAGTTTTATGTTGACACCATTTTGAAAGTTGTATTTTTTCGCTAAATATTGCATTCTGTATTCCTGCTGATCCGTGGGTTTGTTGACGTGCCGGTGCTAGATTCTGGAGACCTTTATCTTCTTTCCCTTTTCTCTCTCTGTTAAGTGTTATTTAATATGCTATTTAAAGAATGATTTTTTTTAAAGAGGCTGCACCCTACAAGCTATGCTTTTTAGCAGTCTCCTCCATTACCAACCTATTACATAACTATCTTCTATAAGTTGTACGTAATATTGTCTATGGTGTTTATACTTATTGTGTATATTGATGTACAACACTAAACGACGTATTGTATTTGTTGGAAATGGAAATAAATGAAATGAAATGAAATGAAAGGTTAATATTCATAAGGGTCGCTATTCATTAAATTCAATATTTAATCAAGGAAAAGGGTCGCTATTCATAATCAGAGAAGAGGGTCGCTACTCATAATGGGAGAAGAGGTTCGCTATTCATAATGGGAGAAGGGGATCGCTATTCATAGTGGGAAAAGAGGGTCGCTATTCATAATCGGAAAAGAGGGTCGCTATTCATAATCGGAGGAGAGGGTCGCTATTCATAATCTTAGAAGAGGGTTGCTATTCATTATGGGAGAAGAGGGACGCTATTCATAATCGGAGAGGAGGGTCGCTATTCATAATCAGAGAGGGTCGCTATTCATAATCAGAGAAGAGGGTTGCTATTCATAATCGGAGCAGAGGGTTGCTTCTCATAATCGGAGAAAAGGGTCGCTATTCATAATGAGAGAAGAGGGTCGCTATTCATAATCGAAGAAGAAAGGGGAATGGATGAAGGACAATCCAACGGTACTGTATGTAAGAAAGCCTGAGAATGCATTTCCGGCTTTTGTCAAATATATCCCTATTTTTTTGAAAAGTGTACTTTATTATCAATGCTCCACACACTTTGAAGGGCGCTTTGCCAGTGCCTTAATAATTTTTTTAAAAAGATGTCTAATCCATACATCTACGTGGAATGAGAGACCCCCCCCCCCTCCCCCTCCACACACCCACACACACACAGACCCAGATACTTCCGTTTCTCAACTCATGTGGAAACCCGAATCCTTAACCTTTATCTCAAGTTCCACTTCTCAAGTGGGAGCGTCATAGGGTAGTTGTCCTCCTGGAGATTAGTTGTAGGGGGTAGTTGTCCGGATATGGGCTTAGAAATTGCCGCGAGAAATTTTGTTTTTGTTTTTATTTTGGGGTGGGATATCAAGCCCTCGTAGCAATATTTTCATAAAACGTGTTTTACTAACGTAAAATTTATTGGCATCTACCGTTCTTACATTGTGCCCCTGTTTATGTCCACTGAGGTGGGAATGAAGTATGCCCTCCCATGGTTGGGATTTTCAAATTTCCCTGAGTTAAAATCACATTTCATGGTAATTACTCACTTGCTTAATTTCACTATTTTGTTTGAAATCTTTATTTCGGTCTTGCTAATCATAATCTTAACAAAACTCATGACAACAATTATGACCATTTGATCGATCGTGATCCTGCGAATAATAGTCACCATCGTTATCGCCCTCCTCCTCATCATATTATTTGATCATGTCATTTATTGAAGGTGAATTATTGCGGGGGGGGGGGGGTGATACAGGCCAATCCTACAGGCCACCCCCCCCCCCCACCTCCTGAATTATATGGGGAATATATCACACATCCTCCCCCTCCTGGGATATTATTACCCATGCTTCCATAGCATTTAAAATACAAATTCTACTATAATAAAAACCGTCGTTTGTGAACTCCTCCCCCCCCCCCCCCTTGAAAAAAAAAATATGCAGGGTACACATGTATATATCGTTTCCGGACAACTACCCCCGGACACAGAGGCGGTGCTCCGGTTTGGGGGTACAGTGCCCCCGCCCCCACTTTTTCAAGTACCCCGAAATTTGCCCCTTTTTCATAGCTGATAAGTGCCCCCTATTCTTCGTATAGTGCCCCTTTCTCTTTCTAATAAGTGCCCTCTTTACCTTCTGATAAATGAACCTTATGAAATTTAATAACTGCCCTTTTTTGTCTAATTAGTCCCCATTTCCCCTTCCAACAGTGCCCATTTTCCGTTCTAATAGTACAATTTCCTTTTTTATAAGTGCCCCTTTTCACCTTCTCATAAGTGCCTCTTTAACTTCAGACATTACTGCCCCTTTTGAAATATGTGCCTTTGTTTTTCGTATGATTATACTGCCCGTTTTTCCGTTCTGATAGTACAATTACCCCTTTTCACCTCTGATAAGTGAACCATTTTCTTCGTACGACTTCCCCTTCTTCCTTCTAATAGGTGCCCTCTTCACCTTATAATAAATGTCCCTTTTAAGCTCAGATAAGAGTCTCCTTTTAAATCTGAGTGTCCCTGACCTGTTTTCCTATGATTGGTGCCCATTTTCGGTTCTAAAAGTGCAATTTTTTCTTATGATAAGTGCCCCCTTTGTCTTCTGATAAGTGCCCTACCTATAATATATTTAATTATATTCTACCTATATACTCCGATGTCGCTTACAAACTTTACCCTAAAGTCCACTAAAGAGGCCTAAACCTAGCTCCAAATCAGAGAGGCTTCATAATAATAGATTCCCCTACTGATATCATTACGATTATAGGTAGTGGAGCAGGGGGCAAGAGGGGCACAATTCCCTAAAATTATACGAGAATGAGCAGTGCCCCCAAATCAAAACAGGAAGAGGACAATTTCTTCTAAAATTTTCCAAAGCTCGCTCGAATTTACTAATGCCTTCTTATCATATTAGGAAAATCGCTGCATTCAAAATATCTTTAATATTTTGCTCGCTTGCTTCGCTCGCAAATGAAATCATACCATTACACTCAATTGCAAAGTAGTTTTAACATGTTAAGAAGTAATATGTCAAAAATGATCCTCGATAGTGTATTAATCAGAACGTAGCGGGATACTGTCTAAAAGTGGCAATTTCGCCTTGTTTAATTTTCACTATTTGTAAGTGCCCTTTTTCCTCCCAAAGTGCCCCTTTTTGTTGGTGCCCCCTCCCACTTTGAAAGACGCTCCGCTGCCCTGCCCGGACAACTACCCTCAGACAACTACCTCTTTAGGTCAAATACCCCAGGACATGTCATGTTATTTTTTGTTTTAGTATCATTTTGTCTTGATCATTCCTTTATTTTTCCCTTCTTCTTTACCTCTATCCTTCCATTCGTCTCTCTTTCTTTTCTTCTTCCTTTCCTTCTTTGCTTATGTTATTCTTTGTTTTGGGCTTTCTTTCATCTTCTCTTTCTGTCCTTTCTTATGTTATTCTTTGTTTTGATCTTTATTTGTTCTTCTCTTTCAGTATTTTGATCTTTCTTGGATCTTCTCTTTCTGTCTTTCCATCTATTATTCTGTGTTCCCTTTCTTTATCTTCTGTTGCTGTCTTTCCCTTATAAATGTTATTCTTTGTCTTATCCTTGGCATTTTTAAGCTGCAAAAACGTCATTTTTTTTTCGATGTATACTAAGGAAAATTCGCAAAACCACTGCGATCTACGCCAAGATCCAAATATTGCAAATTGTGTTGTTCAAGCGGGCCCTGCTCGCCAGCGCCCCATAAATAAGGGACTTTGTATAATGGATTTTCTACAGTATGTTTGCTTTGAACTTAATTCAATTCAATCCAAATTATTCCCATTTTCAGCAAAACAATTCCTAGAAAATCAATCAAAATTAGACGTAGAAATGTATAAATTGTAAAACAACATGATACATACACACGAAAACAGGCTATGCCAGTTATGAATTACTTTGACGAAAAAGTCTTTGGAGGCGGAAAGTTATAGGCATAGTTCGACGCCCAGAATGGTTTACAGGTTTTCCCCCACCCCGTGCGAAGCGCGAAAGCTCTGATATTTTAAAGCAAATTTGAGAGAAAGAAAATGTCTCATAGCACCTACTTTAGGTGGAAAGTTAGTTCGACGTCGAGACTGCTTTTCAATTATCTGGACGTAATAAGTATGTAACAGTGGTGGTGCATGGAGGAGGAGGGATCCCCCTTCCCGCACAAAGCTCTGACGTTTTGTAGCAAATTTGAGAGAAAGATAAAGGCTCGTAGCAAACAATTCTTTTTAGGGGGAAAGTTATAGGCATAGTTCGACGCCCAGACTGGTTTACAAGTTTTCCCCTTCCCTCGCGAAGCGCGAAACATCTGACGATTTATAGCAAATTTGAGAATAAGATAGCTGCTCGTACATGCAGCACCTTCTTTTAGGCGGAAAGTTAGTTCGACACCCGGACTGCTTTTCAATTATTGGAATACTCCACTGTATGTATCAGGGGTGAGTGCAGGGAGGGGGAGTTACTACCTAAAACTTTTACATTTTAGCTAACTTCGTAGTGCCTCTTTAGACTTTTTCTCTCACTTCCTCTGCTTTTTCGCTCTCACCTTTTTTTAAAGACTTGGGGGGGGGGGGACATGGCCCCCCCTTTGCTCGCTTGCCTAAGCCAGGTGTGTATTTGTTTCATCGCCCCTCCCCATATTGCTTCGACACAGCCGTGGGGTGTCTTTCATCCATTATTATCATTTTGTTTGCTTATTTCATTCTTTCCTATTTGACTGATTTATTGAACAATGAATATATTCTGTTACAAATAATCCTAACCCTAACCGATCCTCTTCTTCAATTATGAATAGCGACCCTCTTCTCCGATTATAAATAGCGACCCTCGTCTCCGATTATGAATAGCGACCCTATTCTTTGATTATGAATAGCGACCCTCCTCCCCGATTGCGCATATTATTTTTACACAACTGTTCTGCCATTTCCACGAAAAAATTCTGGTGAAAGAGTCTAAGACGTCAGCGCACACTTACGATCCCCAAGAGCGTCGATCTGACCATGAAGAGCTAGCTACAAACCAATTGGTTTGTAGCTTCATGATCTGACATATTATTATACGGAAGAGTGTGTATGTATGCACTACATGTCTACATGATGTGGAAGTTGATAGAAAGGAGAAACAATGAAATACATAAGGAAAGAGAAGAGGAAAGATGGAAGGAAAACATAGATATAAATAAAGAAAGAGAAACGGATATAGAAGAGGGAAAACAAATAAATATACAACGAAAGAGTAAGGAAAAAAGAAAGAAATAAATTAGGAAAGAGAAGAGGATAGATGGAAGGAAAAGCACAGAAATACATAAGGAAAGAGAAGAAGAAAGATCGAAGGAAACACAGAAATACATAAGGAAAGAGAAGATGATATAGAAGAGGGAAAACAAATAAATATACAACGAAAGAGAACAGGATAGTTGGAAGTCAAAACAAAGAAATATATAATGAAAGAGAACAGGATACCTGGAAGTCAAAACAAAGAAATACATAAGGAAAGAGAAGAGGAAAGATCGAAGGAAACACAGAAATACATAAGGAAAGAGAAGATGATATAGAAGAGGGAAAACAAATAAATATACAACGAAAGAGAAGAGGATAATTGGAAGTCAAAACAAAGACATACATAATGCAATAGAAGAGGAGAGATCGAAGGAAAACACAGAAATACATAAGGAAAGAGAACAGAATAGTTGGAAGTCAAAACAAAGAAATATATAAGGAAAGAGAAGAGGAAAGATCCAAGGAAACACAGAAATACATAAGGAAAGAGAAAAAATTATATAAAAGAGGGAAAACAAATATATACAACAAAAGAGAACGGGATAGTTGGAAGTCAAAACAAAGAAATATATAATGAAAGAGAAGAGGATAGTTGGAAATCAAAACAAAGAAATACATAAGGAAAAAGAAGAGGAAAATCGAAGGAAACACAGGAAGTCAAAACAAAGAAATTCATAAGGAAAGAGAAGAGGAAAGATGGAAGGAAAACATAGATATAAATAAAGAAAGAGAAGCGGATATAGAAGAGGGAAAACAAATAAATATACAACGATAGAGAAGATGATATATGAAAGGAAAAAACAAAGAAATAAATTAGGAAAGAGAACAGGATACCTGGAAGTCAAAACAAAGAAATACATAAGGAAAGAGAAGAAGAAAGATCGAAGGAAACACAGAAATACATAAGGAAAGAGAAGATGATATAGAAGAGGGAAAACAAATAGATATACAACGAAAGAGAACAGGATAGTTGGAAGTCAAAACAAAGAAATACATAATGAAATAGAAGAGGAAAGATCGAAGGAAAACACAGAAATACATAAGGAAAGAGAACAAAATAGTTGGAAGTCAAAACAAAGAAATACATAAGGAAAGAGAATAAGAAAGATCGAAGGAAACACAGAAATACATAAGGAAAGATAAAATGATATAGAAGAGGGAAAACAAATAAATATACAACGAAAGAGAACAGGATAGTTGGAAGTCAAAACAAAGAAATATATAATGAAAGAGAACAGGATACTTGGAAGTCAAAACAAAGAAATACATAAGGAAAGAGAAGAGGAAAGATCGAAGGAAACACAGAAATACATAAGGAAAGAGAAGAAGATATAGAAGAGGGAAAACAAATAAATATACAACGAAAGAGAAGAGGATAGTTGGAAGTCAAAACAAAGACATACATAATGAAATAGAAGAGGAGAGATCGAAGGAAAACACAGAAATACATAAGGAAAGAGAACAGAATAGTTGGAAGTCAAAACAAAGAAATACATAAGGAAAGAGAAGAGGAAAGATCGAAGGAAACACAGATATACATAAGGAAAGAGAAAAAATTATATAGAAGAGGGAAAACAAATATATACAACGAAAGAGAACGGGATAGTTGGAAGTCAAAACAAAGAAATATATAATGAAAGAGAAGAGGATAGTTGGAAGTCAAAACAAAGAAATACATAAGGAAAAAGAAGAGGAAAATCGAAGGAAAACACAGAAATACATAAGGAAAGAGAAGAGGAAAGATCGAAGGAAACACAGAAATACATAAGGAAAGAGAAGATGATATAGAAGAGGGAAAACAAATAAATATACAACGAAAGAGAACAGGATAGTTGGAAGTCAAAACAAAGAAATACATAAGGAAAGAGAAGGATTAAAATGGATATTTTCCCAGGGTTTCATTCTCCGTTAATGATCAGTGATGTAAAAGAAGAAGGTGATTTATGGTGCTTTTATGAAAATGGCAGCAGGTTTATATAAGGGAACAATTTACAGCGTTACATTATATTGCTGAGTGCTCTATATGTAAAGAAAAATATTGGACGAATGCCCGAGAAGATTTGATTTCTAATGTGTTAATTCATGTAGCCTACCATTCCATCTACCATGTTCCATCTAGCCCCTTCTCTTTCCTTATGTATTTCATTGCTTTTCCTTTCACATATCCTCTTCTCTTTCCTTATGTTTTTGCTTTCCCTCTTCTATATCCTCACCCCATTCTTCTTCATATATTTTGTTGTTTTTCTTCGGTCTTTCCTCTTCTTTTTCCTTATGTATTTCTTTGTTTTTACTCCCAACTATCGTCTTCTCTTTCCTTATGTATTTCTTTGTTTTTACTTCCACCTATCCTCAGCCTCGGGCTCAGGCAGCTGGTTCTTCTTATCAGTTGAACTCACATTCACTAAAATTAAATATTGCTAAATGTGAATTTGTAATGTACGTTTCTAAGTCTCAGTTAGCGAATATTTCCATCACTCCAATAACTCTTGCTGGACATGAAAGTACCTTATCCAATGCATGCCGTAACCTTGGTGTGTTTCTCGACTCAAATATGACAATGTCTACAAGTCAAATTCAATATGTCTCAAAATCGGTTCGTTATCAGTTACGCAATTTAGGTTTAATTCGTAAATACCTTAACCGTAGTGCCACTGACAGTCAGACCCAACTCCGTAATACCGAGCACGGGTATATACTCCGAAAACGGCGTATAGAACAAGATGAATATAGAGCCCTCATCGTTCAGTGCGAGGCAGTGTGTACAAAAGGCATGGGGAAAGTCGTGCAGTGTCGACCTGCTGTTGATAATATATTTTTCAAAAATAATGCTGCGGATATATTTATTTCAAATGTTTGTCATTTGAAATTCACTTCACATGACGAATCATTCAAGGATTTTGAACATAATTGACACGCATCATTATTTTTAAGAATATGTATATCGCTGGTAGGTTGACTTTGCAAGATTATCCACATGCCTTTTGTACACACTGTCTCATACTGAACGATGAGGGCTCTATATTCATCTTGTTCTATACGCCGTTTTCGGAGTATATACCTGTGCTCGGTATTACGGAGTTGGGTCTGACTGACTGAGAATATTACTCATGCTTTAATCTCATCTCGCTTGGATTTTGATAATGGCCTCTTGTTTCGTTGGCCTCTTGTTTCGTTTGCCTCACAACCTACTTGCAAAATTACAAAAATTACAGAATGCCGCTGCTCGTGTCGTGACCCTCTCCAACAATTTCACCAGTTCTCAAATCACTTCATTGGTGGCCTATAGAAGAACTTATTGTTTGATGCAGTGATACAGGCTAAGACGACATTCCTGGCAGACAAACTAACTGATGCTAAAGCCCTGGTCACACAGCACTCCACGTCTAAATCACGTACAAAAAGTTATGAAAATCTGGTGGACGTGGTCGTAAGCGGTAATTTTTGGTCAATTTTGGTTTGCCCGTGCTTTGTGCGGGGTATGGCCGTCGTCACTGGACCAATCCAAGTGAAAAATAGGGGTTCTGTCAGAAATATACAGAGGGGCTATCATTACAAAAAATACGAAGAATAAATAATTAGGATGATACCATGTATCCCTACAGAAAATAGCTATTGTACAGTTTTACAATCCATTTTGAAAATGCATTCAAATTGATAACCATTCTGGGAGGTATTATGTCTCGACTTTAACTTGTCTTTTCTTTGACAAAAAGTCTTTGCAAAACCCTGCCTTTTTGTCCTATTACATAACGCTCCTTTGTTCCATTTCCTGCCTATAGGATGGAGTTTTTGTATTGTAAGCCCAGGATACTTTCTTTTATGTATTTACTACATTGTGATCACAGCTTGTATAGAGTGGGGTTATAATGTACATTCCAAGTTATATATACACTAAAGGAAAAAAGAAACTTATAAAAGTTCAAGAGATCACCAAATTAAATTCTCTGCATGGAAATGTACCAAATTTGGATATAATGTTGATTCAATGCATGGCTTTAAATGACAGTCAATAACAAAAAGTTTTCTTCAATGCCACAAAAGAAATGTGCACTGAAGCAAAGGACTCTCTAATCCCCAAGTCACAAAGACAAACTGCAGCCTTGTACACCACATGCATGTCAATGAATGAAACAAAAGAATTTCAAAAGGGATTTGCACCCCTCGAGCAAGAGGATATTGATGTTCTGCCATGGTGCGCCCGTTCACCAGACCTTTCCCCAATTGAACATCTCTGGGAAGAGCTTGGTCGACGTGTGTCAAGGCGTGACAATCAACCCATCAATAGGGAGACGCTCATTGCAGCACTGCAAGAGGAATGGAACAATGTTCCCCAGGCTACCATCGCGAATCTGATCGGAAGCATGCGAAGACGGTGTACAGCTTGCCAGCAAGCTAGAGGTGGACATACTGGCTATTAATCTGTTTGGATATGAACTTGCAAATCCCTTTTGAAATCCCTTTGTTTCATTCATTGACATGCATATGGTGTACAAGGCTGCAGTTTGTCTTTGTGACTTGGGGATTAGAGAGTCCTTTGCTTCAGTGCACATTTCTTTTGTGGCATTGAAGAAAACTTTTTGTTATTGACTGTCATTTAAAGCCATGCATTGAATCAACATTATATCCAAATTTGGTACATTTCCATGCAGAGAATTTAATTTGGTGATCTCTTGAACTTTTATAAGTTTCTTTTTTCCTTTAGTGTATATAGTATGAAGCGTTTCGGTTTTCGCCGGTGCACGATGCTACATTCGATAGCGCTAGCGAATGGAAGCGGAAAATATACAGCGCACATAAAGGACCTTTGCTGGGCCCAGCGAAGTGTAATGCATTCTGGGATATGTTTTTCGCTCAAGAAAGTTATCGTAGTACATTATGCCTCCGTGATCTGACTTTCTACCAAGAAATCATGTTTTCGGACTAAATTCGAATGTAACCCCATTTCAAACTGACTCGAAATCGTAAGTTTATAAAACAATGAAGCTTTTCATGTATATAGAAAACTACAATATTTTGGCAATAATTTGACATTTGATGTTAAATGTGATGATAGTTGGCGGGCGGCAGATGCCGCCCACGGCCAGCTGTAAGGATAACTCCCGGGCGCGAAATTTTTTTCCTGTACCTTTGGGTCTATCCAATACGAATATTCATAAAAGAGAGTACAAATATCGGACTTGTATTTTCTTACTCAGTTTCACCTTATTTTTAAATCAGCAAAAGAAAATTTCATAACATATTCCTCTGCCGAGATTCGAACTCGCGGTCCTTTCATCGATAGCGCACCAGATTATCCGATTGCGCCACAGAGAACAGCTGCTCAATTGCCTTGCTCGTTTTATCATATCCCTACAGTTCGTTTTCATGAATATTCATGCCGACTAGTCTTGACGGAATAAACCGTATTACTTGTCATGCGCATGCGTACTCTCATCTCTTAGACCCAAGTCATGAATATTCATATTGGATAGACCCAAAGGTACAGGAAAAAACAATTCGCCTCCACCGCTAGGGGTTAAACAGTCCTTTGAACAAGGAACAAGTCATTACCCAGCAATGAGGGTTCTGCATCATTGGTAACCAGTTTTAAAGATTTCTTTGTCAATAAAATTGTGAACATTCGTGAGAGTCTTCACAATTCTGACCCCTTGGAACTTGATCAGTGCTTCGAGAGCAACAAAGAAAGCTCCTTTCCTGTCTTTCTTCTTGTCTCTGAAGATAGTCTGAAGAAAATCATGATGAAGATGTCTAACTCCTCCTACTCACTGGACCCGGAACCAACATGGCTCCTGAAGAAGTACATAGACTGTCATGTTCCTGCACTTACGCAGATTGTGAATGCTTCTCTTCAATCTGGGGTTTTTCCTGCAACAGCCCATCAAGCAGTAGTCACACCCATTCTTAAGAAACCTTCTTTAAACCATCAGGATATTAAACATTACAGACCTGTTAGTAATTTAAGTTTCGTAGCAAAGATCATCGAGAAAGCTGCAGCATCTCAGTTTATTGAACACTTTTCAACCAATGAGCTGAATGATCCCATGCAGTCAGCTTATCGAATGCACTTTAGTACTGAGACTGTTCTCCTTAAGTTCCAAAATGATACTTTAGCTCAGTTTAACAAACGGAAAGCAGTTGTTCGTGTGCTTCTAGGGCCCTTATATTGTCAAAAATTGATTATTGCAATAGTCTGTTTGTCGTTCTTTCTTCCAAGGATAAGAAGAGAATCGAGAGTGTTCAAAATCGTGCAGCCCGCTCGGTATTTCAGGTTGGCTGGAGAGTCCAGGTATCTCCTTTTAAGAACTACACTGGCTTCCTTTTTCTCAGCGTGTTCAGTTTAAGCTCTGCTTGTTTGTGCACAAATTACTCAATAATACTGCCCCTTGTTACCTTGCTGACACAATTTCGTTATACTTACCTGCTCGTAATCTCCGTTCAAAAACTGACATCACTAGACTTGTAATTCCCAGATCAACTTTGTCATATGCTGAAAAACGATTTAGTGTAACTGCTTCTAGGGTTTGGAATAATATCCCACTCTCAATACGAGTAATAGAAAACCAATAAACTTTTAAATGCAAACTAAAAACTTATCTTTTTCCATATAGTTAAGTTTTGTTCTTTTGTAAACATGTATATTTGATTGTGAATTGTAAGCGCTATGATACTCTTTTGTGAATAGCGCGTTATAAATGACCGTTATTATTATTATTATTATTGTTTTCATCTTTTGTCATTATTTCACTGTATACATGGCTCTGCTCCGCAATACAACATTGGTTTGATCAAGCATTACATTCCCTCTAGACTGCTACGTTCTCAAAACTCTCGCTTACTTGTTATTCCTAGGCTTAACACAAAGTGGGGGAGGCGAACCTTCGCTCATGCTGGGCCGTCGATATGGAATACTTTCCCTCAAGGGATTAGAAATAGCAGTTCTGTTGAAGTGTTCAAATATAATCTTTAAAAGTATCTGTTTAATTTGGCCTATAATTGATTACCATTACCTTTCATGTCCGTACCTCTCCCGTTGCACTTTTGCTTATTTGTGATGTATTTCATCTTTTGCACAAGTTGCGCCTTGAGCATTTGATCATCAAGTTGATTCGGCGCCTTATAAATCTTATAATAATAATAATAATAATAATAATAATAATATATCCATTTATATAGCGCAGTTACTATACAAATATACTCTACTGCGCTTAATACAAAGTACCCTGGCTTTAGCTAAGCCGCCATGTAGGCGCTAAGGCATTCAAGGAATTTCTTCCTACCGGGTACCCATTTACTTCACCTGGGTGGAGAGTGGCAAATGTAGATTAATGTCTTGCCAAAGGACTTTAGAGCCGCGGCGGGATTCGAACCGCGAACCATGTGATTCACATTCTTATATATTATTATAATGCACTGCAATTTACACGTATCGCTCATTATAGATGCACGCGTGCTCTGATCATCTCTGACAGCAACACACAGACTCTATAATTATGCATTGACAGTATTGATGTAAGTACATGTTAGACTCTGTTC
Organism: Heliocidaris erythrogramma; assembly: GCA_025617745.1. NCBI lineage: Eukaryota > Metazoa > Echinodermata > Echinoidea > Camarodonta > Echinometridae > Heliocidaris > Heliocidaris erythrogramma. The sequence goes on along the minus strand of CM046863.1, from coordinate 34,088,780 downwards.
TCGCAATGTTTTCGCAAAAATGGCAGAACAGATGTGTAAAAAAAATATGCGCTCCCCGATTATGAATAGTCACTCTCTTCTCCGATTATGAATAGCGACCCTCTTCTTTGATTATGAATAGCGACCCTCTTCTTCGATTATGAATAGCGACCCTCTTCTCCGATTATGAATAGCGACCCTCTTCTCTGACTGTGAATAGCGACCCTCTTCTCCGATTATGAATAGCGACCCTCTCTCCTATTATGAATAGCGACCCTCTTCTTTGATTATGAATAGCAACCCTTACGAATATTGACGTTTACGAATAACTACCCTCTTCTCCTCGTATGAATAGCCACCCCCTTCTTCGATTATGAATAGCAACCCTAACCATTAACGACCCAGATTTGGTAATATGAATAGCGAACCTCTATCTGTATTATGTACAGCGACCCTTATGACATATTATGAATAGCGGTCCTTATGAGTAATGACCCTTTTTTCGATTATGAATAGCAACCCTCTTCTCCTATTATGAATAGCAATCCTCAAGAATAATGGTCCTTATGAGTTTATGAATAGTGACCCCTTTTTCGCTTAATGAATAGCGACCCTACATAATATATAGGAAATTACACGTTATGAATAGCGGTCCTTATGAGCCACTGGTCCTTATGACTAGCGAGGTTACCCCTATTGTATTGTCGATGCACAGAGATGTTCTGATTACGTATTATGTCATGCTTATACAAAATGTGTGATCGGAATTATAAACCTTCGGAATTACGCTAACCCCAATTCTACATTGAGGACCAGCCACACAATTTAGTAGTTTCTACACTAAACACGATGTCATACCTTAAAAAAAAAATTGCAGTTACACGTCAACTTAAAAAAAAAATAAAAAAAAAAATGGAATGCCATAGTTATATTCATGAACTATCATGCAAAGGTAGGAAAAAGTAATAAAAAATCAAAAGAAAATTAATATGAATACAGAATAGAATAGCATAGGTTTCATGTTCATGAATATTTCAATTTCACAATTAATACTTCAAGAATTCGGAATTCGGAATTTAGAAATTCAAGAAACTTTGGAATACATATTTTCTTTATATTTTCGGAGAAATAAAATAAACCTCTACATGATCGACATTTCAAATCTAAGTACCTTCGAATTAATGAAAATTTAGAAATAAACCTTTCTTTGGATATCATGAAAAATACTATTCTTACTTTAGTTAATATATGGGATCGGGAGTGTAAACCTTCAGAATGACGAATCTTCGGTGTAACGCCCCCCCCCCCCCTCCACTGCTCAGTGTAGGAAGCAAAATCGAACCATTCAGTTATATATACACAGTGAAATAGCATGGTTATTTCATTCAGAAAACGATTTCAGATCCACAAACTCAGCTTTAGGAGATTAGTGCCGAAAAAGGATCAAAATATGAGTTCAGAACTTAAGGAACCTTGGAAGTCTAAATCTATTTGGATTTTTTCGAGATAAATATAGTACAATTTGTAATGGCAAGTTCCACTTACCGGCTATCATACAAAGGTAGGAAAAAGTAATCAAAAATTAAAAGAAAAAGAAAATGAATACATAATATAATAGCATAGGTATCATGTTCATGAATATTTTCAATTTCACAATCAGTACTTCAAAAATTCAGAATCTAGACATTCAGAAACTTTGGAATACATGTTTTCGAAGAAATAAACCTCTAACACGATAAAAATTTTAAATCAAAGAACCGTCAGAATAATGAACTTGTAAAAAGAAACAAAGCTTTCTTTTCATATATTGAGTAATGACCATCTTAGTATTAGTTATATGTGGGATCGGGAGTGTAAACCTTCGGAATGACGAACTTGCAGTATAGCGGTACCCCCCCCCCCCCCCCCCTTTGTTTAGCATGGGAAGAATGAAATACTGAAATACCATGGTTATTACGTTCAGAAAACGATTTCAGATTCACAAACTCAGCTTTAGGAGCTTAGTGCCGAAATAGGATCAAAATATGAAAGAGTTCAGAACTTAGGAAACTTTGGAAGACTAAATCTATTTGGATTTTTCGAGATATGAACCCTTACAATAACGAATTTTCGAAATAAAGCAGTTTTAGGATAAGGAAATTTAGGACAAATGCACCTGTGAATAAATGTTCCAAAGTGCAAATCATTTTCATCTTTGGAGTAATAATAACCTAAGTGTATTAAGTGTGTGGGATCGGAATGATAAGCTTTCGGAATAACAAAAGTTTAGAATTACAGGCACAACCAATAGAAAAAAAGGGGTAATATCATTTTCAATAACACCCATGCAGTATGAAGTTGAAAATGTCTTATTTCCTGTCGACGTCAAATGTACTTCAAGTTTAAAAAGGCAGGTTTCACTTACCTCCTATCATGCAAAGGCAGGAAAAGGTAATCAAACATCAAAAGAAAATTAATATGAATACAAAATAGAATAGAATTGGTGTCATATTTATTGATATATTTTTAATTTCACAATCCGTACTTCAAGAATTCAGAATCTGCACATTTAGAAACTTTGGAATACATTTTTTCCCTACATTTTCGGAGAAATTAACCACTACGAGATCAAATTTCAAATAAAAAAACCTTCAGAAAAATGACATTAAAAAAGCCCCTTTCTTTGCATTTAATTAGTAAATATAATCTTAGTCATATGTGGAATCGGGAGTGCAAACCTTCGGAATGACGAACCTGCAGTATAGCGGTACCCCCCCCCCCCCCGCCCTTTCGTTTAGCATAGGAAGCACAGAATGAAATACTGAAATACCATGGTTATGACGTTCAGAAAACGATTTCGCATTCACAAAATTTGAAAATTCAGAATCTACATATTTAGAAACTTTAGAATACATATTTTCTTTATATGTTCGGAGAAATGAACCTCTCCATAATCAAAATTTCAAATCAAAGAAACTTCAGAATAATGAAATTTTAAACAGAAACAAAACTTCCTTTTCATAATAATGAGTAATAATAATCTTATTATTGGATATATGTGGGATCAGGAGTGTAAACCTTCGGAATGACGAACTTGCAGTATAGCGGTACCCCCCCCCCCCCCCCCATTCGTTTAGCATGGGAAGCACAGAATGAAATAGTGAAATACCATGGTTATTACGTTCAGAAAACGATTTCAAATTCACAAACTCAGCTTTAGGAGCTTAGTGCCGAAATAGGATCAAAATATGAAAGACTTCAGAACTTAGGAAACTTTGGAAGACTAAATCTCTTTGGATTTTTCGAGCTATGAACCCTTACAATAACGAATTTTCGAAATAAAGCAGTTTTAGGATAAGGAAATTTAGGCCAAATGCACCCGTGAAAAATTGTTCCATCATTTTCATGTTTGGAGTAATAATAAGCTAAGTGTATTAAATGTGTGGGATCGGAATGATAAACCTTCGGAATGACAAACCTTTAGAATCACAGTCACAACCAACAAAAAAAAAGGAAATATCATTTTCAATAACACCCAGTATGAAGTTGAAAATGTCTTATTTCCTCTTAACGTCAAATATAGTAAAATTTGTAATGGCAAGTTCCACTTACCGGCTATCATACAAAGGTAGGAAAAAGTAATCCAAAATTAAAAGAAAATTAATATGAATACAGAATAAAATAGAATTGGTATCATGTTCATGAATATTTTCAATTTCACAATTAATCCTTCAAGAACTCGGAATTTAGAAATTCAAAAAACTTTGGAATAGATATTTTCTTTATATTTTTGGAGAAATAAAATAAACCTCTACATGATCAACATTTCAACATAATATACATAATATTATCATAATATATTGGATCGAGAATGTAAACCTTCACAATGACGAATCTTCAGTATAACGCCCCCCCCCCCCCCCCCCCCCCCTCCCCCTCCACTGCTCAGGGTAGCAAGCAAAGTCGAACCATTCAGTTATATATACAAAGTGAAATAGCATGGTTATTTCATTCAGAAAACGATTTCAGATCCACAAACTCAGCTTTAGGAGATTAGTGCCGAAAAAGGATCAAAATATGAGTTCAGAACTTAGGAAGCCTTGGAAGTCTAAATCTATTAGGATTTTTTCGAGATAAATGCAGTAAAATTTCTAATGGCAAGTTCCACTTACCGGCTATCATACAAAGGTAGGAAAAAGTAATCAAAAATTAAAAGAAAATCAATATGAATACATAATATAATAGCATAGGTATCATGTTCATGAATATTTTAAATTTCACAATCAGTGCTTCAAAAATTCAGAATCCAGACATTCAGAATTGCACTGTGTGATTTTCAGCTCAATCAATGTGTTTTTTGTTGGCATGGTCAAAGTTAAGTTTTGGGTATTTCCTGAAAGGGCACTTTTTTCTAAGAAAACGATTTCACATTCACAAACTCAGATTTAGGAGCTTAGTGCCGAAAAAGGATCAAAATATGAGTTCAGAACTTAAGGAACCTTGGAAGTCTAAATCTATTTGGATTTTTTCGAGATAAATATAGTACAATTTGTAATGGCAAGTTCCACTTACCGGCTATCATACAAAGGTAGGAAAAAGTAATCAAAAATTAAAAGAAAAAGAAAATGAATACATAATATAATAGCATAGGTATCATGTTCATGAATATTTTCAATTTCACAATCAGTACTTCAAAAATTCAGAATCTAGACATTCAGAAACTTTGGAATACATGTTTTCGAAGAAATAAACCTCTAACACGATAAAAATTTTAAATCAAAGAACCGTCAGAATAATGAACTTGTAAAAAGAAACAAAGCTTTCTTTTCATATATTGAGTAATGACCATCTTAGTATTAGTTATATGTGGGATCGGGAGTGTAAACCTTCGGAATGACGAACTTGCAGTATAGCGGTACCCCCCCCCCCCCCCCTTTGTTTAGCATGGGAAGAATGAAATACTGAAATACCATGGTTATTACGTTCAGAAAACGATTTCAGATTCACAAACTCAGCTTTAGGAGCTTAGTGCAGAAATAGGATCAAAATATGAAAGAGTTCAGAACTTAGGAAACTTTGGAAGACTAAATCTATTTGGATTTTTCGAGATATGAACCCTTACAATAACGAATTTTCGAAATAAAGCAGTTTTAGGATAAGGAAATTTAGGACAAATGCACCTGTGAATAATTGTTCCAAAGTGCAAATCATTTTCATCTTTGGAGTAATAATAACCTAAGTGTATTAAGTGTGTGGGATCGGAATGATAAGCTTTCGGAATAACAAAAGTTTAGAATTACAGGCACAACCAATAGAAAAAAAGGGGTAATATCATTTTCAATAACACCCAGTATGAAGTTGAAAATGTCTTATTTCCTGTCGACGTCAAATGTACTTCAAGTTTAAAAAGGCAGGTTTCACTTACCTCCTATCATGCAAAGGCAGGAAAAGGTAATCAAACATCAAAAGAAAATTAATATGAATACAAAATAGAATAGAATTGGTGTCATATTTATTGATATATTTTTAATTTCACAATCCGTACTTCAAGAATTCAGAATCTGCACATTTAGAAACTTTGGAATACATTTTTTCCCTACATTTTCGGAGAAATTAACCACTACGAGATCAAATTTCAAATAAAAAAACCTTCAGAAAAATGACATTAAAAAAGCCCCTTTCTTTGCATTTAATTAGTAAATATAATCTTAGTCATATGTGGAATCGGGAGTGCAAACCTTCGGAATGACGAACCTGCAGTATAGCGGTACCCCCCCCCCCCCCCGCCCTTTCGTTTAGCATAGGAAGCACAGAATGAAATACTGAAATACCATGGTTATGACGTTCAGAAAACGATTTCGCATTCACAAAATTTGAAAATTCAGAATCTACATATTTAGAAACTTTAGAATACATATTTTCTTTATATGTTCGGAGAAATGAACCTCTCCATAATCAAAATTTCAAATCAAAGAAACTTCAGAATAATGAAATTTTAAACAGAAACAAAACTTCCTTTTCATAATAATGAGTAATAATAATCTTATTATTGGATATATGTGGGATCAGGAGTGTAAACCTTCGGAATGACGAACTTGCAGTATAGCGGTACCCCCCCCCCCCCCCATTCGTTTAGCATGGGAAGCACAGAATGAAATAGTGAAATACCATGGTTATTACGTTCAGAAAACGATTTCAGATTCACAAACTCAGCTTTAGGAGCTTAGTGCCGAAATAGGATCAAAATATGAAAGAGTTCAGAACTTAGGAAACTTTGGAAGACTAAATCTATTTGGATTTTTCGAGATATGAACCCTTACAATAACGAATTTTCGAAATAAAGCAGTTTTAGGATAAGGAAATTTAGGCCAAATGCACCCGTGAAAAATTGTTCCATCATTTTCATGTTTGGAGTAATAATAAGCTAAGTGTATTAAATGTGTGGGATCGGAATGATAAACCTTCGGAATGACAAACCTTTAGAATCACAGTCACAACCAACAAAAAAAAAGGAAATATCATTTTCAATAACACCCAGTATGAAGTTGAAAATGTCTTATTTCCTCTTAACGTCAAATATAGTAAAATTTGTAATGGCAAGTTCCACTTACCGGCTATCATACAAAGGTAGGAAAAAGTAATCCAAAATTAAAAGAAAATTAATATGAATACAGAATAAAATAGAATTGGTATCATGTTCATGAATATTTTCAATTTCACAATTAATCCTTCAAGAACTCGGAATTTAGAAATTCAAAAAACTTTGGAATAGATATTTTCTTTATATTTTTGGAGAAATAAAATAAACCTCTACATGATCAACATTTCAACATAATATACATAATATTATCATAATATATTGGATCGAGAATGTAAACCTTCACAATGACGAATCTTCAGTATAACGCCCCCCCCCCCCCCTCCCCCTCCACTGCTCAGGGTAGCAAGCAAAGTCGAACCATTCAGTTATATATACAAAGTGAAATAGCATGGTTATTTCATTCAGAAAACGATTTCAGATCCACAAACTCAGCTTTAGGAGATTAGTGCCGAAAAAGGATCAAAATATGAGTTCAGAACTTAGGAAGCCTTGGAAGTCTAAATCTATTAGGATTTTTTCGAGATAAATGCAGTAAAATTTCTAATGGCAAGTTCCACTTACCGGCTATCATACAAAGGTAGGAAAAAGTAATCAAAAATTAAAAGAAAATCAATATGAATACATAATATAATAGCATAGGTATCATGTTCATGAATATTTTAAATTTCACAATCAGTGCTTCAAAAATTCAGAATCCAGACATTCAGAATTGCACTGTGTGATTTTCAGCTCAATCAATGTGTTTTTTGTTGGCATGGTCAAAGTTAAGTTTTGGGTATTTCCTGAAAGGGCACTTTTTTCTAAGAAAACGATTTCACATTCACAAACTCAGATTTAGGAGCTTAGTGCCGAAATAGGATCAAAATATGAAACAGTTCAGAAGTTAGGAAACTTTTGGAAGTCTAAATCTATTTGGATATTTCGAGATATGAACCCTTACATTAACGTACTTTCGAAATAAAAAAAAGTTTTAAAATAAGGAAATTTAGGAGAAATGCACCTATAAATAAATGTCCTAAAGTGCAAACCATTTTCATCTATGGAGTAATAATAACCTAAGTCGTCGGCCTTATGCCAAAAGGGCCTTACCACTGTATAAAGTCTATGGCCTTAAGGCTCTTTTGGCATAAGGCTGACGAAGTGTATTAAGTGTGTGGGATCGGAATGATAAACTTTCGGAATAACAAAAATTTAGAATTACAGGCACAACCAACAGAAAAAAGGGGAAATATCATTTTCAATAACGCCCAGTATGAAGTTGAAAATGTCTTATTTCCTTTCGACGTCAAATGGACTTCAAGTTTAAAAAGACAGGTTTCACTTACCTCCTATCATGCAAAGGCAGGAAAAGGTAATCAAACACCAAACGAACATTAATATGAATACAAAATAGAATAGAATTGGTATCATAATCATTGATATATTTTTAATTTCACAATCCGTATTTCAAGAATTCCGAATCTACACATTTAGAAACTTTGGAATACATATTTTCTCTACATTTCCGGAGAAATTAACCGCTACGTGATCAAAATTTAAAATAAAAAACCTTCTGGGCGTTGTGGCGTGCGCCTGTAATCCAGCTACCAGTGGAAGTTATAAACTGATTCCGCGGACCCAGGTTCGAGACTGAGTCACGTCTTTCTGATTGATACACCCAATTACACACACACACACACACCTTCAGAATAATGAAATTTTAAAAAGAAACAAACATTCCTTTTCATGTAGGTTTGAATTTCAAGATGTGTATCAATTAACCCTAAAAGGGCCGGGATATTTTGGCTATGCCACAGCCAGGGGGTGGAATCCACCCCCCCCCCCCCCCAATCGCCAGGCACATCGTGCACAACGTAATCTGCAAAACTGTATAGTTAAATGCTCCGAAAAAAATCAGTCATTAATTATGCAAATTTATGCATAAAATAAAAATGTTGCTGTAAATCATTAAATAAAGCTCAAAATATGCAAATACTATTTTGGTCTAGACACTCTTTCCAGTATTCTTAGCAAATACACTTGAAAAAAAAATTGATATCAAAATTTATTTGACTTGAATTGAACTGAATTGAATTGAATTTATTGGTTTCTATATCACATTACATTCCATTCAGATGAATCAATACAACATATAATAACATCATACATGAGTAAACAAAAAAAAAAAAAACATGAGACTAACATAATACAAAATGAGATATAGAAGGGCTACTGCTTAAGCAATAGAGCTTGAAATGCTTGCAGCCCTCGGTTGTAAAATACATGTAATACAAATAAATTAAAAAGGGAAGAATTTAAACCCCAAAATATGGGGAGTGACTTGCAAAGAAAGAGAAAGAGAGAAGAGAGAAAAAGAAAGACGGGGAGGGGCTGGTAGCCTATACGCTATGATAATACACCTTGTTTACAGGTTTATTAACACGAAAGATTAGAGTGCTAGGTCATGGACCATAATAATTGAATGAACAAATAGATGAAGGAAGGAGTCTCAGTTGCAGTATTTACATAACAACATGGATCTGACAGCTGTTTTAAATGCATTTAATGACTTCAGATTTCTGATTTCAGGAGGAAATGAGTTCCAAATATCTGGACCATTATGTCTGATAGATTTCAAGGGTAATGCAGTTTTAGGGTTTTTTAGATGGAAATGTTCAGTTTGTCTTGTGGGATAAGAGTGGATGTCTCTATTTAGACTAAACAGTGGAGGGAAATATGGGGTAGCTGCCCGTTTGTTAGCTGGAACATGAAAACCCCAGTTTGTAGAATATTTATATCATCAACTTTCAGAGTTTTAAGTGTCGAGAACAAAAGGGTAGTATGATCGCGGAACGAAGAATTGGTACACAAACGAACAGCTTTCTTTTGCAGCAGTAGAATAATTTCAATATTATTTTTCGAGTTTGCCCATATGATATTACAGTATGAGATATATGGTAATATTAACGAGTTATACAGCATAAACAAAATTTTCAATGGAACATAATATTTCAGTTTAAAAAGTATGCCAACATTGCGTGAAATCTTATGAGATATGTGTTTCACGTGGTAATTCCATCTCAAATTTTCATTTATAAAGACACCCAGAAATTTTGTACTCTCAACTCTTTGCAATGATTCGCCATTGAGCAGTATTTCAAGGTTTGCTAAATTGTTACTGCTATTTCTATTCCGAAAATACATAAAGTTAGTTTCCTTCAAATTAAGCGAAAGTTTATTTGATTTAAACCATTTTGACAATTTTGGTACTTCGTTATTAATTATTTCCAAAAGATTTTGTAAATTAGAGTGAGAACAAAATACATTGGTATCATCAGCAAATAATATATATTGTAGTGCATTAGAAGAGTTAGGGATATCATTGACGTATATCAAATACAACAGCGGACCAAGGATTGATCCTTGTGGGACGCCGCATTCTAAGGATAATGATTCTGATTCGGTAGAGTCATGATACACATATTGTTTTCTATTTGCTAAATAGTTCTTAAACCATTGCATTGCCACACCTCTTACACCATAGTGATCCAATTTACGTAGAAGTATTGAATGGTCAAGGGTGTCAAAAGCCTTGCTGAGGTCCATGAATACACCAATGACATGTTTACGTTCAGCTAAGGCATTTGACACTTTATCACATAATTCCAAGAGTGCTAATTCTGTTGAGTGATATTTTCTGAAACCATATTGATGCGAGTACAGCAAATTGTTTCTGGTAAGAAAATTATATAGTCTATTATAGACAAGCCTTTCCAAGATTTTGAAAATGCTTGGGAGTATAGACACGGGTCTATAATTTGAGACAAGTGAAGAATCATCTTTTTTGTATATTGGAATTACTTTGGCTATTTTTAACACACCTGGAAAGGTGCCTGTATAAAGAGATAGATTACAAATGTATACTAGTGGTGGGATGATGCTTCCTGCGATTTGTTTTAGAAAACGCGTACTCATCTCGTCATGGCTACTTGAATAACTGTTCTTCAAGGATTGAATAATATTCATAATTTCAGTACAATTAGTAGGCATTAAGAATAACGGTTTGTCACATGGCTGTACAAGATAATTTTGGTAATCCGACGGGTTTGAATGTATTTTGGCTGCCTGTTTAGGACCTACTTCAACAAAGTATCTATTGAAGCAATCTGCAATTGTTTTTGAGTCAGTTATTGTTCTACCATTACTGTTAATATGGCATTTAGATGTATTCTTTTTCTTTCCAATGGTTTCACTTTTTTATGTATTTAATTGTATTTAAAATTTCTTATGTATTTCTTTGTTTTTTTACCTTTTGTTTTTTATTGTTTTTTGATGAAATTTGTCAGAGACACTTTCGCAAACATAAACAGCATAAAATAAATTAATTTCAATCAGCAAATGTAAAAATATAGATTTCTAAATTTTGGCTGAAAACACATTTTGTATTGAAATTATATAAGAAATCACGTTTTTGAGCAATTTTCGGTCTGACGTGCACGTACGAAATGTTGCGTAACTTCGGAACTGCATGCCCTGACATCGCGAATTTGGTCTCAAAAGATGCGTGAGATTCGAAAGAAAAAAGTCATGAAACTGCTTTGCGCGTTGCCGACATATCGCGAGAAACGTCGGGGGGGGGGGGGATTCCACCCCTGGCCCTTTTAGGGTGAAAAAGCATAATGCAGTTCATAATTGTTAATGGAAGAAGTATACATGGAACAATCTGTTTTAGATTACCTTAATGACTATGCATTCATTGGTTAGAATTCTGTTTCATAGAGCCAGTATTTACTCAATTTGTCTTCTTTTCTGAAGCAATGTACAGCTAAACACACAAAAAATATATCTTGTAAAAGAAATACACAAGTACATTACACATGTACATGTATAATGAAAAGTAACGTTAAAGGTAACGTTAGGTTGAGGTAAAAGGGAGCTTCAAAATCCTCTGCAAATTTAGCATTTTCCTCTACTTATACGGAACCTTGTGCGGTGAAACTTGGATATTTAGTAATTAAAGAACTGAAGATAACATCAAAGTAAGAAATAACCTGAATTATCATCGGATTGCTGAGTTTTGAGTAAGTTTAAATCATGAAAGTGATCGTCATATTGCTGTGTTTTCTCGCATGTGCATTGGACCGGTTACCATGGTGCCAATCCTCCCCGCCGCCGTAACCCTGGCAGCCTTTGTTCGCTTCGCCCTACCCGAGCTACCGCTGATGCGATGGACCGCTTTGAACGGAGAGCTGAAAACTCGTTTGGCCCCGCTCCACCACGACCCCCACGAAGCAGGTGAATGCTTTTCTACTTTGCTGCAAGATTTCTTTCGTGAAACTCCGGATTTTGAAGCGAGGTCTGGATCTACCAAATTCTTCACCAGACCTCCCAAAACGCTCAACGAGGTGAAAAATGTGAAAAATAAACTCCGAAAGAAAGCATTCAGTAAATCCGCAACCCAGGACGACCGTCAACATTTTTATGATGCCCTCCATACCTATGATACTTTGTTACGGGATCAGAGGAAAAAGGAGCATAAGCGAAACGCCGCACGGGAGGAAAAACATATCTCGACGAAGTTTTGGGACTTCTCGAAAAAGCTAATCAACGGGGGGTCGTTTCATCAAATCAACTCCATGACAGTCATAACTGTTGTCGGCGATCTACGGAAATGTCATGGACCTGAAAAACTGTTTCACGAAGACATGATAAACGACAACTCAATGATATCGATACTCATCGGCGAAAAAACATAGTCTATATCACAGTCCATTGGAATTATCGTCAATTACCCAAACAGATTTTGAGGCTCAGTTTTTCCCAAACTATTCCAAAATGTAATGTGATACAAACATCCCGTTTACATTAAAAGATGTGTTACTTATGGCATCTTAAAATTTATAAAATTGAGAAAACTCGAGGAGGCTTTTGCGATGTACGAATCTAGATTTGTAGGTAAGAGGATACCGTAATTGACTAATTACGGAAAGAAGACCCAAATCGTGTTCATTTTAGAGAAAATGATTAAATTAAGATATCTTATGGCCCAATTTTTAATATTTATTCATTAAAAGATACATATAATATCATTCATATCAAAGCATTGCGTGAAAACGGAAAAATAGCGAAAATACATACATGATAAATTGTCGTCGTTCAAATGGGTCTGTATATACAGACTGTTCCGTTTTCGATGCTGATTCTATGGTAGACGGATGTGGGTATTTTTAATATTAATCTCATTTACTTGTTGGGGGGTCAAGAAGCCATAAGAACATATTGTTCGTCTGTACAATATTATAATACGGACATTAGTAATACTATCTGGTAAAGGAATGATAAAGGATAGTGCTTGGAGATCAGGAAAATAATGTTCTCTTAATTTACATTATTTTGTTATTTTTTCGCAGCCCATAGACTAACTAAAAGCTGGCTTGTGGTGGCGTTCTAAAAAGATATGACAGGTTTGGAGGTCCGACAAGTCACTTGTCAGCGAAGTTGTCGCTGGTCTTGGCAAAGACGGCTTTGTGAAACACTTAGCGGACAAGTTGAGCGACAGTGTCGAGATGTCGCTGATCTTGTCGTTATGACGGTTTGATGAAACGACCCCCAGGTCTCTTTACGTCGCCGCTACAACACCTTCATTCACAAAAGAAACCGCAGATACATACTTCACTTCGAGGTATGAAACGTCCACCAATATTGATACCTCGAAACTTTCTTGGATTCCGAAATCGCTACCCGACGGTTCAGCCACCCCCACCCCCTTCAACACAAACCCGATACGCCCCGCTGATGTGAAAAGGGCTCTTAGAAGGAAAAGCTCGAATTCATCTCCCGGGCCCGACGGAAACTGAGCTGCACGCATCACTTCATGGCGACATTATTCACAAAGGTGATGCAAAGCGGCATACCGCCCCCAACTGGATTTGAGCAAAGTGTCACTGTTATAGAAATCAGGTGACTCCACAGACCCAGCGAACTTTCGAATGATCGCTCTGTCTAACGCCGTTGGTAAGATATACCACCAGATACTGGCTGAACGATTTGAACAATTCATGTTAGATAATGAACTCATTGACAGTACATTGCAAAAAGCCTTCCTGAAAGGAATTAGCGGCTGTACAGAATACAATGTTGTTATACATGAATTACTCTCCCATGCAAAAAGTAAAACTAGATCAATTCATGTTACATGGTTCGACTTGGCTGACGCTTTTGGGTCAGTTAACCACAATCTTATTCACTTTACCTTACAAAGGCATGATTTTCCACCTTTGATTCAATGTTATATAAAGAATTTGTATAGTTCTCTGTCAGGTCAAGTTCGAACAAAAGAATGGGTCTCAAATGAATTTCAGTTTCAAAGGGGCATTTTCCATTTTCCATTTTCCCTGTCCCCCCCTGGTGTTTATACTATGTTTTGACCCGATCATTCAGTTTTTGAAGGTCAACTCGACATTTGGATACGATTTGGACGGAACGCGTATTATAACCGCACCTTTTGCGGACGATTTCTGTTTGATCACAGGTAACAAGCGATCTCATCAAAGATTACTGAACGAGATCGACCGCCACGTCAAAGCGATGGGTCTACGTCTCAAACCTCCAAATGTCGATCGTTGTCCTTCTCCTCTGGTAGATTCAGTGAGGTCATATTTTCAGTTGGTGATAACCAAATATCCTGGTAATGAAGTACATAAATACCTAGGGGCTGTTATTACTAAGAATCTTAGCTCTTCAGACATTCATGAATATCTCTATAGCAAAATAGAGAAGAGCTTGCAGAATATTGATTCCTCTCTCATTCGCAATGAGTATAAATTAAAGGTGTATTCACGTTATTTGCTCCCTTCATTGAGATTTGACTTGACGGTGAACGATATGACACACACCCATTGTAAGTCCCTAGATATGCTCTCAAATAGATTTTTGAAGAAATGGTGTGGTCTACCAAGACCGGGAACTTTAGCATTCGTTCATATGCCAAATGGTTTAGCCATCCCATCAATTTCTGATTTGTATACACAGTGTCACACTCTCTCATACATATCCATGAGGGAGAACGGGGATGATTTGGTTAATCATTGTTTGGACTCTAAATTAGACCGCGAGTCAAAATGGGTTAGGAAAAAGTCCACTATTGTGAAAAGTGACGAAGTTTATTCATCTGTTAAGGTAGTACAACCAAATCTGAAAGGAAAGAAAAAAAAAGCAAAACAGATTTTAACTCATGAAGTCGCTACCATTTGGCATACACACGTTAAAGAGTTGGTAGTTCAAGGGAGATTTTTAGATATTCTGTCAATGGAAAGTAACTGTATGGTTTGGAAGAGCATCATGTACAACTTGCCAGTAAAGGTTCTGAAATTTCTTGTAAAAAAAAACAAACTGATATACCTGAATACATAATAATAACTGTAATAAGATCTATCTCGCCAATCATGTTTTATACTATATGACTCGTATTCTTTTGTATGTTTTGTATTGTATGTCCTGCCTTGGCAGTAATGTGCTAGGACCTGGACTAATCTTCCTGCTATATTTGTGAATGTGCAACTGTTATTATGTTTATACTATGTTCCTTTATTGAAGATTGAAAATAAAGTGATACGAAATCAAAATCAAATCGCATGTGTACACACCATACATGTATGTAATATATCCTACTTGCAGATATAGTACAGAAATACCGGTATGTTTTTAGAAAAGGAGAGCTTAGAACACGTTACTTAATTTTATATACACTGTTTCTGTTATGACTGGTTTTTTCCTTTCTTAGTGCATCACTCGTTTGCGAATGTACCGTAATAATGTGTGTGAGTAATGATGAATGATTTGTTGTACTTGGTACAATTTATATACCTTTTATTGTTAAATTTTAACTGAGATGAAGGTATGTTATCCTGCTTGCTTATGTTGTACTCACTGGCCATTACAGTGTATAGGCCACTGAGAATGATAATCTTAACAATCAATTTCTGGTGTCGCATAGCAATTTGCTGTGCATTTTTTTATATTGTGTAGTATGTTTTTACATGTGGGACTGTACAGAACTTTAAAGTATTTTTCCCATTCACCAAAAATGCTAATCAAATTTGAGAATATTATTACCTGATAATGTAGTGATGAAACAAAGCTTTTTGCTTATCACTGTTTGTGAACTATTTTAAAGCCAGCTTATATGGAACTATTAAATTTTGTATTATTGTAAAAAATGGCTTGCTAGGTTGGGATTGTTAGAAAGTCATTCAAAGTGCATTTTAACCTCATGTATTCTCATTACAACTACAGTACTGCGCATGAACATATATACAAAATATCATGTATTCAAAGACCAGGGGGGCGTTGCATAAAACTTGCTATTATAGTAACTTTGCTATTATAGTAACTTTGCTATTATAGTAACTTTTCATGGAATACTGGATTTTGATGGGCTCTTGAGCAACGTTACCATGGTAGTTACCATTGATGGCAAAGTTACTATAATAGTAAGTCTTTGTGCAATGGCACCCTGATGCTCCAATGCATGCTTATATGCCTTATTAAATACAGCTCGTTCAGTTTTGTTTTAAAATGGAAAAGTATAAATATCTGGGTTTCTTTTCTTCAGTATCTGTGTTTGCAAACGAAACGGAAGGTTTGGAAGGGTTCAATTTTGTGCCCAAAAGGGTCCCTGTAAGGCGCAATATTGCACCCTTATCTGGGGGTAAAGGGCTTAATGTTGCACCCTGTGAGGTGCAAAACTGCACCTTCTGGAAAGGTGCAATATTGCACCCAAAAAGGTGCTCCCAGTGTTGCATTTATTTGCAACCTAAAATGTGCAACTTTGTACCTTTATTTCTAAGTGTGTGTAATGAGTAATAATAATCTTAGTATTGGTTATATGTGGGATCGGGGGTGTAAACCTTCGGAATGACGAACTTGCAGTATAGCAGTACCCCCCCCCCCCCCCCGCCCCCTTCGTTTAGCATGGGAAGCACAGAATGAAATAATGAAATACCATGGTTATTACGTTCAGAAAACGATTTCAGATTTTAAAACTCAGTTTAGGAGCTTAGTGCAGAAATAGGATCAAAATATGAAAGAGTTCAGAACTTAGGAAACTTTGGAAGACTAAATCTATGTGGATTTTTCGAGATATCAACCCTTGCAATAACGAATTTTCGAAATAAAGCAGTTTTAGGATTAGGAAATTTAGGACAAATGCACCAGTGAATCATTGTTCCAAAGTGCAAATCATTTTCATCTTTGGAGTAATAATAACGAAAGTGTATTAAGTGTGTGGGGTCGGAATGATAAACCTTCGGAATAACAAAAATTTTGAATTACAGGCACAACCAACAGAAAAAAAGAGAAATATCATTTTCAATAACACCCAGTATGAAGTTGAAAATGTCTTATTTCCTTTCGACGTCAAATGGACTTCAAGTTTAAAAAGGCAGGTTTCACTTACCTCCTATCATGCAAAGGCAGGAAAAAGTAATCAAACATCAAAAGAAAAATTAATATGAATACAAAATAGAATAGAATTGATATCATATTCATTGATACATTTTTAATTTCACAATCCGTACTTCAAGAATTCAGAATCTAGACATTCAGAAACTTTGGAATACATATTTTCTTTATATTTTCGGAGAAATAAACCTCTACCTGGTCAAAATTTCAAATGAAAGAACCTTCAGAATGATGATAATTAAAAAACCTTCCTTTTCATATAAAGAGTAATAATAATCTTAGTATTGGTTATATGTGGGATCTGGAGTGTAAACCTTCGGAGCGACGAACCTCCAGTCTAACGGTCCCCCCCCCCCCCCCCCAGGCCTCAGCATAGGAAGCACAGAATGAAATACTGAAAAACCATGGTTATTACGTTCAGAAAATGATTTCAGATTCACAAACTCAGATTTAGGAGCTTAGTGCCGAAACAAGATAAAAATATGAAAGACTTCAGAACTTAGGAAACTTTAGAAGACTAAATCTATTTGGATTTTTCGAGATATGGACCCTAACAATAACGAATTTTCGAAATAAAGCAGTTTTAGGATAAGGAAATTTAGGACAAATGCACATGTGAATAAATGTTCCAAAGGGCAAATGTTACGGGCCAAAGACACCCCTGAACATCTCCTATCACAATATCCATATTCACAACATCAAATCACACCAGATCCCAACGGAATCCGACAAAACCGTAATGAACTTAGGAGGCCGTCGTGTACATGTCAAAGTCTCTAGCCGCGAACCATTTAATAACTAGTTTTAGATCAAGGCGCACGCAGGCGCATCACACCTCCACCCTTTAAGAACGAAAGTGATAAAAGAATGTTAAAAATACTTTCAAGGTTTCAAGGTTTCAAATATAAACATGACGAAACTTGGATGTCATGAATGTTTGACATAAAACTCAGTTTTCAATAACAATCTATCATTTGTTTCTTTTTAACACAGGTAATTCATGTTAAAAAACATGCCTCCTCTAGAACCAACGATAATGACTCGTAAAAACACTATTACATTCGATACTGCATTACATTATGCTCTATCAAAATTGTCACTCTTTTATGACGTTTTCACTCATAAAAATATACAGTGTCATTTAAGCAGAATAGACATTCTCCTCAAAAATGAAATTTATCAAGAACTAAAAGCTTTACATGTATAATGATTGCTCAATGTATTGTTTTGGTACAATTTCTTAACAATTTTGCTATCATGTATCAAATTTCTTTCAAAAAGATTGTCTGTTTTAATGCCAATTACATCACAAACTCAAAACAAGCCCCCATGTGACTAGTGACAATATAAATTGAGCATTACTGTATTGTGAGGCAAATAACACATGAAGTTAGAAGTTCGAATCGACAATTTAAACTAATTCTGGGCAACATTTAAACGTTTGATGATTTTGAAAGTTCAAGTTCAAGTTCAACCATCACCGGTCAAAATTTCAACAGTCTACCGAGTAGCGTATCGGCGATAACATTGTCTTTTCCCCGGATGTGTTCTATCTTCAAATTATGCTCTTGAAGCATCAATGCCCATCTCACCAGCCTACTGTTCTTATTCTTCATCCTGCTGAGAATGTGAGGGGATTGTAGTCTGTTCTGACCAACCCTGGAAACCGATTGTTGGACACATACACATCAAAGTGTTGAAGACACAGTATTAGTGCTAAAGTTTCCTTTTCAATGGTGCTATATCTCGCTTGATGTGGATTCAGTTTCTTTGCCATATAGCAAACGGGTCGCTCCACACCAGAATCATCCTCTTGGATGAGCACACCTCCTGCTCCAATGTCACTCGCGTCCACTTCGAGAATGAATGCTCTCGCGAAATCTGGTGCCGCTAAGACAGGTTCACTAGCAAGTGTCGCCTTCAGTCGTTCAAACGCGATCTGGCATGTTGTAGTCCAAGCATATGGCACATTCTTCCGCAGCTGATTCGTAAGGGAGCAGCGACATCAGAAAAGTTCTTGCAGAACTTCCGGTAGAATCCAGACATCCCAAGAAAGCGACGTAGGGCTCGCTTGCCTTCTGGAACAGGAAAGTTCAGAATGGCTTCCACCTTGGCATCAAGTGGACGAACAGTCCCAAGCCCAACGACATGGCCTAGGAATGATACCTGAGCATGAGCAAATTCTGACTTCTTCAGATTAACAGTTAGGTTTGCCTTGGAGAGACGATCGAAGAGAGCCCTTATGCGTTGAAGATGCTCTTCCCATGTGTCGCTCTACACAACAATGTCATCAAGGTAAGCCTGACATCCTTCTAGTTCAGAAATCACAGCATTCATCAGCCGTTGAAAAGTGGCAGGAGAGTTCTTCATGCCAAATGGCATGACTTTGTATTGGTAGAGACCTTCTGGCGTAACGAATGCAGACAGCTCTCTCGCCCTCGGCGACAGGGGCACTTGCCAGTACCCTTTTAGCAAGTCGAACTTTGACACAGATTTGGCACTCCCTATTCGGTCTATCAGGTCATCAATGCGTGGTATTGGGTATGAATCTGATTTGGACTTGGAATTCAACACCCTATAATCAGTGCAAAACCTATATGTACCATCTTTCTTTGGTACCAACACACAAGGAGAACTCCACTGACTGTTACTAGGTTCAATAATGTCATTGACCTTCATGTATTCAACTTCCTTCCTAAGAATCTCCATCTTTGAAGGATTCACCCTATATGGATGCTGTTTAACTGGATGAGACTCCCCCACATCAACGTCATGCTCTATGAGAGTGGTTTTACCAGGAACATCACCAAACAGGTGGCTATTTTCACGGACAATCTCTTGCAACGAATCTCTCTCACTGGCCAGAAGATAACTCCACCTTTCACCAAGATTTCCAATTATCTCAGAATTCTCAAGCCTTAATTCAGGCAAACTGAGATCAACTTCCTTCTGCACATCAATGTCAACACTATCGCTCTGACAACAAGCAACACCAACACTTGCAACATGTTTCTCTATGCCATCTTTATTGCTTTCTACATACTCTTTGAGCATGTTAATATTACAAAGACGTTTGTGTCGTCTCCGATCAGGAGTGCAAATAACGCAATTCACATCACTGACTTTCATATCCACAAGGTATGGAGCAGAGTACCGAGCCTGTAGGCAATTGCCTGGAATAGGCAACAATACCAATAACTTTGAACCCAGTTCAAAGCTTCTCTCCTTAGCTTTGCGATCAAACCCCTTCTTCATGTCTGCTTGTGCAGCCTTCATGTGCTGCGTGGCAAGTTCTCGAGAACAAATCAATCTTTCTCTGAACCTAGAAACATAATCAAGTAGTCCACACTTCTCGTCAGACTCAAGCATCTTGTCCTTCAAGACCTTCAATGGCCCACGTACTGTGTGGCCAAACACCAACTCGAATGGACTGAATCCAAGTGAGTCTTGTACCGACTCACGAACAGCAAACAAGAGCATAGGTACACCCTCATCCCATTGTTTCTTGACCCTGCCAGCAATGCGCCTCCTAAGTTCATCCCACAGATGCTCAATGGGATTGAGGTCAGGGGACATCGCCGGCCACTCCATGGTGTTAATGTTCTCACCCCTCAGGAATGCAGTGGTTAGCCGTGCAGCATGAGGTCGGGCATTATCATGCTGAAAGATGCGCAGTCCTCGGCTGTTCTGCAGGAATGGCCCCAGGTGTGGTCTCAGGATATCGTCCACATAGCGCTGTGCAGTGATGTTGCCATCCACAAACACCAGGGGTGATCTGTGACTTTCATTTTTCAACTTGTTGTGTTCTGCGCTGTAATGCGCGCTGACAAGAGACAGCATTGTCTTCCGAAATTAGTGAAATGTTTCAATAAAAGGTCAATCTTTCCACCCTGGTTCATTGTCATTCTGTGTCTGTCAATATAAATATGATATACCATTATAAAGTCGTGGGTACTTTTTATTGTGGGTCAGTATATCTTATGAAGGCTTGATGAGTCCAGTAAACCCCCCATAAATCCCCGGGAATATGCATGCTTTTGGCCTTCCAGCTCCCATAGGTTAACACATGAAAACAGGGGTTTTGAAATGATTTTAATTCCCCTAGTATTTATTTGAAATTATAAAAAATGTGATTTACATGAAATTTAAAGCTATGGAAGGGTATAATTGAGGCTCGATGAGTCCAATAAACCCCGCACAAATCCCCGGGAATATGCATGCTTTTGGCCTTCTAGCTCCCATTGGTTAACACATGAAAACAGGGTTTTGAAATGATTTTAATTCCCCTAGTATTTATTTGAAATTATAAAAAATGTGATTTACATGAAATTTAAAGCTATGGAAGGGTATAATTGAGGCTCGATGAGTCCAATAAACCCCGCACAAATCCCCGGGAATATGCATGCTTTCGACCCAAACAAAATAATTTGCCATACTACACGTGCATTCCAATATTTGTTATCGATGACCTAATATGGGCGTGTACCGATCACGTGAGTCGACGACATCCAATGAGATCGTGCACTAGCAGACGACCATGTAGCAGACGTACGTCCGCCCGAAAGCAAACCCAGCCTAGCCGGTTAGAAGAAACTCTAACTAAATTCCAGTTCACTATTATATTTCTAATGTACCAGAGGCAAAATTCAATGTGTTAAATTCATAAATTCGTATAATCAATGTTCTATCACCGCATTACGCCTAGCCTAATGGCCGATGTTCATGCAAGCAGCATGGAATAGCTGAGCGGAATAGGTGCATGGACATGATAGGTGTCTAGCACTATCTAGGCTTGGTCTGCCCCTCTGCGATCCCGATCGAGGTGGTGGCGTTGTCAGTGTCAGTTTGCCAAAACTTGGCTCATGAAGGTTTTTTGCTTGCTGTTCGTTGTAGGGGGGCAAAAAATTTTCTTCTTCCCAGCCCTCCGAAAGTCGCTCAGTGGAGGGGTGTAGGGTATCAGATTTATGAGTCCAGTTTTCCTCCATAATTCTCTGACAGGCAAAACAAGTTATCAGTTCTAAAAGGGGGATACAATTTTATTTAAAAGCCTCCTAAATCTTGCGGGTGGGCCTTTTTACAAGTTTTTCTCGGAGGGTTAATACAACGACATTGTTATCCTCTTGGGCTTCCAAACTAAATTTGGTGGGTTTTTTCACAATTTAGGCAAGAGCCCGTATATGCCAACTTGGGTTTCAAGAAGGGGGCCGCGGCCGATTCGCCCCCTCTTGATCCGCCCCTGCTATTCTGTCATGGATGTGAAGAATATGATTGCATAGTGTTGGTTGTCGATCTCATTAAATTGAAAGATTGGGGGGAAGCAATAAGAGATCATCTTTATTTTTTTTTTAATTTTGTTCCAATTGCTTTATTTTTACTGTTTGTTTTTGTTGGATTTTTTTTTTTTTTTTTGCTCAGTGATTTTGTTTTTAATCATGTAAATCACTTGTAATTGCTGTGATTTCTGTTGATTTCCTAATAAAAACACAATTCTATTGGAGTAATTTTTTACAGATCGGTTGTAAGAGAGAAAAGAGAGTATGAGAAAAAATGAGAGGGGGAGGAGAGAGAGACAAAGAGAGCTGGGGCAAAAGTAATGGGATATTCCTACAAAGACAGAATAGGACTGGTAATAAATAAATTATATCATCAGCTGCTATATTGTTGGTTACTAGTTAATTCAATTCAAAACACGGAGGCCATCCCCCTTTTCGTACAATCGGTAAAGGCCCTATTGCGTTGGTGATGGCTTCGGAGCAAGCCCCTATACTGTTTTCTTCGCCTGTCGTCTCACATTTCTACAGCAGAATATTACAAATAACTTACCGTAAGTTGGTTATATTGGTGACGTATCCAGGAATGCAGGGAGAGGGGGGAGGCTCACGCCTGACGAACAAAAAAAATCATCAGATGCATTCTATTTTGAATTTTAGGACAAGCAAGGAAAAAAAAATCACAGTTTTCAGATTCTTTCTGTGCGGGGGGGGGGGGGGGGGGGGGGGGGGGGGGGGGGGGGGGGGGGGGGGGG